>LTAE01014780.1:0-11064 GCA_001647135.1 Pontederia paniculata | reverse complement strand
CCCCCCTCTTGGTGCCATCTAGATCCTACATGGTTGTTCTTCATAAGTGAGATCTTTCTTCAAGTTCGGTTCTTCAATCCAGATTACATTGGAGTCATCATGCTGGTATTTTCTCAACATGAATACATGAAAGACATTATGCACTCGCCCATAGGAAGGAGGTAGTGCCAATCTGCATGCTCCTTCTCCTATCAGCTCTAGTATCTCAAAAGGTCATACACAACGAGGGCTTAGCTTACCTCTCTTGCTAAACCTCATGATGTCTTGCTAAACCTCATGATGTTTTGTGTTGGTGATACCTTTAGCATGACTTTATCTCCAACTCTAAAATTTGTTCCCTGCATCCCTTATCTGCATAGGTCTTCTGGCAACTCTATGCAACTTTCATCATTTTCTTGATCAAATCAACTTTGTCTACATATTCATGTATCACTTCTGGCCCAACAGCTTGTGTTCACCCACCTACCTCTAACATGTCCGTGAGCTACATGGCCTTCCATATAGTGCTTCAAATGGAGTCATGCTTATGCTAGAGTGATAACTATTGTTATAAGCAAATTCTATCAATGGTAGGTGATCATCCCAGCTACCATGTCAATCCAATGCACATGCCCTGAGCATGTCTTCCAATGTTTGGATTATTCTTTCTGATTGCCCATCTATTTGTGGGTGGAATGCAGTACTGTAATTCAGCTTGGTCCCAAAGGAGTCTTGAAAACTCCTCCAAAACCTTGTTGTGAATATGGGATTCTTATCTGACACAATAGATACAAGAATTCCATGTAGTCTGATGATCTCTCTGATATATAGATCCATCAGACTTTCTACTAACTGCTTCTATCTAATAGGGATAAAGTGAGCAGACTTGGTCAGTCTATTTATAACTACCTATATCGCATCATGCCCCTTTTTCGTCTTGGGTAGGCTTGTCACAAAATCCATTGCAATATGCTTCCACTTACACTCCGGGATGCTCAAGGATCTGAGCATACCATATGGCCTCTGGTGTTCGATTTTTATTTGCTGACATACAATGCATCTAGATACATATTCAGCTATTTTTCTCTTCATATTATTCCACCAGAAGGTCTTTTGCAAGTCTTTGTACATTTTGGTACTCCCCGGGTGGATGGTAAATTCAGACTTTTGATACTCATCAAGCACCTCCCTCTTAAGTGAAGTATCATTAGGAACCCATAATATGCCTATGTACCTAATTCCTCTATCCACAGACATAATAAAATCTGCAGCTTCCTAACTACACCTCTTGATCATGTGTCTATATTCTGGATCCGCCGCTTGAGCAATGATAATCCTATTCACTAAACTCACTTGCACCTGGTGGACCATCAACATTGCACCTGTTCTACTAAGTCTTGGATTCCATTGGAAAAAATCCTTCATTTGATTCCATTTATGTACCCTCAAGCAAGCTAGTGTTCCTTCCCACTTCCTGCTTAATGCATCAACAACTGAGTTGGCCTTCCCTGGATGGTGTCCTATGACAAATTCATAGTCTTCTAAAAATTCCTGGATAGTATCCTATGACAAACTCATAGTCTTTTAAAAAATTCGTCCACTTGCGTTGTCTCATGTCCAGGTCCTTTTGAGTGAAAATAAACTTCAGACTCTTGTGATCAGTGAATACTTCAAAAGTTTCACCATACAAGTAGTGCCTCCAAATTTTCGGGGCAAACACTATTGCTGCCCTGCTCACACTTTGGGGACCATATGAACTTGGTATCCTTCCTTGTCAGGTTCTTTAGGGGCGACGCTATCTTGGAGAAGTCCTTGATAAATCTCCTGTAGTATCCTGCAAGTCCCGAAAAGCTACGAATTTCTCCCACATTCTTTGGTTGTGCCCAGTTAGAGACTGCTTCAACCTTAGCAGGGTCCAACGCGATTCCCTACTTAGATACTATGTGCCCAAGGAACATTATCTTGTCCAACCAAAATTCGCACTTGGACAATCTTGCATATAATTGGTGCTGCCTCAAAGTTTCCAGCATGATCCTAAGGTGTTCCCTGTGTTCCTTTGGGCTTGCCGAGTAGATCAGAATGTCGTCAACAAAGACGATGACGAACTTATCCAAATAGGGTCTGAACACCCTATTCATTAAATCTATGAATGTTGCAGGTGCATTCGTCAATCCGAATGACATTACTAGGAACTCGTAATGCCCATACCTAGATCGAAAAGTAGTTTTAGGTATGTCCTCCTCAACAATCTTGAGTTGATAATAACCGCTCCTCAAATCTATCTTGGAGAAAATTGTTGCTCTCGAGAGTTGGTCAAAAATATCGTCAACCCTTGGGAGAGATATTTGTTCTTCACTGTTGCTTTGTTGAGAATCCTGTAGTCAATACACAACCTGAGGGAGTCATCCTTCTTCTTCACAAACAAGACTGGAGCGCCCCATGGTGAGACACTCAGCCTAATGAATCCTTTATCTAGTAACTCCTGCAGCTGCTTCTTCAATTCTTGCATTTCAACTTTTGCCATTCGGTACGACGCTTTAGAAATAAGAGTCGTCCTTGATAGCAATTCAATCATGAATTCCACCTCTCGTTGTGGGAGAAATCCTGAGATGTCTTCTGGAAACACATCTGGAAAATCTCGGACAACCTCTAGTTTTTTGGGATCCTTCTCCTTGGACTTAGTAGTGATAACACTGACCAAGTATCCTCTGCATCATTTTTCCAGCATTCAGTAAGCTTGCATCCCGACACCAGTATTTTGCCTTCCTCTGATGGCCTGCCTCTGACTACTGCTCGTGGGCCATTGCGAGGGCCAATGATAACCTTCTTCTTCTTGCATAACAACAATACATCATGGTAGGACAACCAGTCCATGCCCAAGATGATATCATAGTCCTTCATGGGAAGGACAATTAGATCTGCTGGATACTCCGTGCCTTCCACTGTAATTGTTACATTTGGAATGTACCTAGTGGTTTGTAGGGAGCCTATGGGTGTGGTGATATTTATGGCGTGGCTCATATCATGCAATAGAAAATTCAAATCAGAAGCAGAATCATGAGATATGAATGAGTGTGTGGCACCCGAATCAAATAATATAGAAGTAGATAGTCGAGCTAGAGATATAGTACCTCTGATAATATCATCATTGTTGTTATTAGCTGCACCAGCCTCCATGTTGTAAGCTCTGCCCTGTATAGCTCTATTGACACCTCCTGCAGCCCTGGGATTCTGGTCTTCCTTCTTCTTGTCTAGGCAGTCTCTGATGTGGTGCCCAAACTTCTCGTAGTGGATGCAGGCTCCAGTCTTCATGCGACATTCACCCTGATGATAGCGTCCACATTGCTTGCAAGTCTCCTGTGGTGGTTGCGACTAGTGCCGTGGTGGAGGAACGTTGTGAGGAACATAGGGCCTTGTCTGATTATCCCTACGATTGTCGTGCCTATTGTAATGTTGGCGCTGCTGATCCCAATTCGGCCTATTTTGCATAGGTTGGTGCATTGGGGCTTTCCCCTTAGCTTCCTTGCATCACCCTAACGCATCTTTCTCCATCCACCTAACCAATTTAGAAGTTGTGCTAAGGTTCTATAGTTGCCTGACATAGTTAGGGTTCGAAGTTCTAGACTCAGACCCTGAACAAAATAGTCTACTCTTTCGTCCTCATCATGTTTTAGCTTGCAGAACCTCTCCAGTCGGACAAACTCATTGTGATAATCTTCTATGGTCTTATTCCCTTATTGCAGCTCCAGGAATTCACGCTTTTCCGACTACGCTGGTAGGTAGTGGAGTAGTAGTCTCAAATGCTTTCCTGAAATCCTTCTAGGCAATCACTTCTTGATCAGGAAAGTTGGTGGCTTTAGTGGTCCACCACCAATCTTTCGCATTCTTTATCAAGTGATGTGCAACATATAGGACTTTCCTGTCCTATGCACATTGCATAAGTGCAAAGAGTTCTTCCATCGATATCAGCTAGCATTCCACCTCCACTACTCCTTCAGTACCTTTAAACTCCGGGGCAAAAACTTAAGAAAATGTTGGAAATCCTTGGTTGCCTGGGTCTATTGCTGCGCTTGATTCCCAAAGGCTTGCTATTGCCTTTGATTGCATATGGCTTGCTGCTGCCCTTGAATGACCGGGGCTATGTTGTCCTGGGCTTCATTATGGGCCTTATCCTCCACTTGGTTAGCTCTTGGCCAACGGTCAACTACACGTCTAGGAGACATCTAATACATACCATAAAACAATCATATCAGTCATAACAAAGAAAATGCCTTACATAAAAGAACTTACTTCTAGTTGGTGCTGTGACGGTTCGTGATGCTTGCACATGAGACTCTAGCTACAATGGGGACATCAAAAGAGTCCCGACTTTAGGCTCTGATATCTTAATTGTATGCCCCTAGAAGACCACCCCGCCACATGGCAGAATGCCCTCCCGGAAATGCTACATGTCATACTTATCTTTGATGTTAAGGTTGACACTAAGACTGCTCAACTAAATGCGGAATACATAACATAAATAAAACCATAAATCTTCATAGTTTTTTTTTCATAAAACATAAATGCAGAAGTATTACATGACATAAAGTCTCATAATCGCACATCACATAATAGTTTTTCCTCTTATTACAACTGGATAAAAGAGACTAGACTGAACGACATCACACTATGGACCACTACTCATGTGCAAGCATCATCATCACGAACACCTATCACTGCTAGCACCACCAATAACCATGACATCCTAGATCACTGACCTGTAGGATCCAAAGCAGGGGGAAAAACAAATCCACCGTGAGCTATGAAGCTCAGATATGTAAGGCGCAATAGAAAGGTAATTTTCAGGATAAAATCGAAAGCATGAACATACTACTTTATCAACATTAAATATTACCATTCATAGCATAAGGATCATCATATAATATCATATATATCTTTCACATACTTTCTTTCATACATCATCTTTTATCATAACATACTTTCTTGCATGAGTGTATTATTTACACATCTGTCATCATTCATCATCATTGAATTCTTTCATCATGAACATTGCATTCATCATTAAACGTTCTCTATGCTTAATATATATACCATACATAAACATCATTACTTAATAGCTAATTCACTATGATCAATGCAAGTATTAGCCAAGTGATTATCTTCTTAAATTCTTCTTATCCCATTAATGATTTTGAGGTGACTTTGAGGGTTGCTTTGTTGTGACTTTGAATGGCTCATGAGTCTTTAGAGGCTTCACCAATAGGTCAGTGGGGGTGCACAAGTCACGACCGAAAAGAATACTCGAGAAATTCAATTGTTGCAAGGCGGGGAGAAGACCAGACAACAAGAACTAGGTAGCAGCTGATCTACCAGTCCTTCATAATCATTAGCACCTGTCGCTCCCAATCATTCAATGCATGTCGGCCTCATTATTAATTTTGTGAAGATGGTTGACCCCTTATCTTGACCACATATTAGTCCTTAGGATTACAGGAGATCTCCACAACATCTACTATTAGAATAGAAAGTAGTCGACGTGAAATGAACATGGAAAACAACAGTCACGACCCGTGATAGCTCTATCACGGCCCATGACTACGGCTCGTGACTATCCTATCATGGCCCGTGAAGGCTCCGTCACGGCCGTGACCGAAGGGTCAAGTTTCCTACAATTTTTGACCATAATAACTACATTATATGCATCTTACATTCATATCATAGTTTATCTCTAATCAATCCACATCATATAGGGATAATAACATCTTTTTAGGGCATGAACATCATAAACCTTTCATGAATCATAAAACTCAACGTTCACAGCATAACCTCATCATATAAAATCCTTCATAATAATCATAAACATACCTAACATGCAATTATCTATCATGAAAATCCATTCTAAAGAGATCTGCCAAGTTACATACCTTTTTCCTGTTGGATTTCCCTTTGTTTGCTCCTTGATCTAATTTCTTCCTTGTTCTTCGTGTTGAGTTTCTTCCCCACTGCCTCCTAGGGATTTGATACAAATTCAAAAAGTAAAGATCATAATCCTAATGGAAAAGAAAGTCTTGATCCATTACCTCTGTGCTTGGGAGGAGAGAAGGAATGAGAAGATCCCCGGTGGCTAGGATTTGGGTGAAGAATGTCAAAAGGGTTGCCAAATTTTCTTAAGGGGTCTATTTATAGTATGGCCGAACTATCCATATCTGATTTTTTCTAATTATTTATTTTAGGAAAATCCTGGGTATTACAACATATGTACAACAAAAGTTAAAAATTACATAGTATGAGAGTATAATTGAAAGTAGAAATTAATCTCCTTCAACATGTGGAGGAATTCTTGTTGATGCTTTCAATATCAGTATCATGAGGGTCTATTGTGTGATGTCTTTCAACCATAGAATCTAACTTAGATGTTTTGGAAGAGGGTTTGAGCCTTCTTCCGAACCGTGGATGTTTGATTTCTGCAAAGATAAAGAACAAAGAAAGGTAATTTATTAATCTAGGTTGCCTCCTAGCAAGCATCATTATTTATAGTCCTAGACTAGACTTGATGTTGCTGAAATTTAACTCAATTCTAAATATGCCAACAATCTAAGAAATTCTCTTTGTTGATTTTGTGTTTTGTATTTCAATTGATAGATTTTCTACATTAGCCAATAAACTTTGAATGTCTTGTTCTTTTCATTGATAGACTCCACTATTCCAGAATCAAATACTTGATGGACCTTTGGTGGACCACACCATCGAGGTCTCAATTTTCTTAAAAATATCCTAAGTCTTAGATCAAACAATATAACTTGATCTCTCACAAGAATATCCTCTTTGAAAGTACATTGGGTGCTCTACCACTTTTCTGTGATGCATGTGGATACTGGGGAAGAGTTTCACCTCTATTGAAGGTGTCTTTGGTGTTTTAGAAAAATCAACTAAAGTTTTAGAGTTCTGCCCAGACAGGATCTCCATAGCTGTGATACTGCATATAGAGGGGTGTGACTGATAACCAGAATCACAACCTTCTATTTCTCCTGCACGTTTGTCCAACAGTTTCTGATGAGCTTGAACTTCAGGACTATTGAACTCTTCAAAGACGTCGAATGATTGTAGAGGGTCTTGAACTTGATTTACAATTGAATACTCTTGGATGCTTTCTTCAATATTCAAATTGAGACATCCCAACTTTTCAATAGTAGGCTTGTGGTCTTCTTTTCTTGGTATTTCTTTTTCAGTTGGGAGGGACTCATCAACAATTTTTTACAAACATAAAATTTTCACCTTTATTTTTGGCTTCAGAATCTCCTGGATCTCTATCTTGTTTCAGTAGCTATTTTGCAGTGGAATTTTGATATGTGTGGTTTCTGAAAATTCCTCAATTGACTTTTCCATGAAATCAATCTTCTTAGATTCCTCTTCCACCAACATGATACTCTACTTGGCTGAAGATCAGTTAAGCATCCAAGAGGAAAATCCTTGAAGATGTACCAATCATAGTAGGGGAAGTTCTTCATTCCTGTGAATTTTTTTTATTTTGGATATGGAGGAGGACTCAAATACCCCTATAATCCTTGGAAGATCTTTCCTTGTAATTGTTGGTGTTGTCATTGGTGTGAAGAATGACAAATTATCATTTCAGATAGGTGAGGACACAATAGAATTTAACATGTTCCAAACCATGAAGAGACTAGTTGGAGAAGCAATTTGTGAAGATTATGAACTTATTGAAGAAGTCATACAAGAAGTCTCAACTGTGACACATGCACAAAAGTATGACAAACCTTTAAACGATTGTGAAGACCATCAACATTTCAAGTAGATCAGCAATTGCTAGAATAATGGAGCAAGATGACTTGGGCTATGAAATCAATTATCAGGCACACCCATTAGAATCGATTGTCACAATTCCGAAGAGTAAATCATACAAAAAATCAGCTACATCAACTTAAGTACTTCAAACTCAAATCGCACCCCAAGTTGAGTTAAAGCCTCTCCCACCAACATTGAATTATGAGTTCCTTGGACCAGATTCCACCTACCCCATCATTGTTAGCTCAACTCTTTCAAAAGACCAACTTACCCAGTTGCTAAAAGTAGTAAAAACTCATAGAAAATCTATTGGGTATTCAATTAATGATGTCAAAGGCATCAACTCATCATTCTATATGCATAAGATACCACTCAAAGAGAATTACAAACCATCTATCGAGGTGCAGAGGAGATTTAACCTAAACTTCAAGGAGGTGATAAAAAAAAGAAGTATTGAAACTGCTCAATGCTGGATTGATATTTTCAATTTCTGATAGTAAGTAGGCTAGTCCAATTCGAGTAGTTCTAAAGAAGGGAGGAACAACTACTATCGAAAATGAGAAAGGAGAATTGATACCTAGTCGAATAACTATGGGATGGAGAATGTGTGTTGACTATAGGAAGTTAAACAAGTCAATAAAAAAAGATCACTTTCCATTGTTGTTCATAGATCAAATGCTGGAACGACTAGCCAAGCACAAGTATTTCTATTACTTAGATGGATATTCATGATTCTTGCAGATACAAATCTACTCTCATGATCAAGAGAAAATAATCTTTACTTGCTCGTATGTGACATTCGCCTACAAACACATGTCTTTCAATTTGTGTAATACACCGGCGACCTTTCAGAGATATATGATATTAACTCTTACTACACGCTCGTTCCCACAAGATAATATGCCTTGATCGAGGGGTATTTGTTGTTTCAAGTGTTCATGGTTCGATGATTCCTATGTTTTGAATTTTTATTTGCCATCGGATGCTTTCACATTCTTGCAACCATGAAGAATCTATTTGTTCTTTTAAGATTTAAAATGATTGGAGGATGAATCGTCCCCTCTTATTCACGTATGATCAAATAGTGAGCTTTATCACTAGTTCTGTAGACATGTGATGCATGGATTGTATGCCGAAAGACCCTCGATCCGGAGTAGCTATTAGATCCATCTTAGATAGGTTCCTAGACTCCTTTCTCTCTAATGCCAATCAACTAAGAGATAAGAGATAGTGATTGAAGTTCCTTGAAAAGAAATTTGTTATTCCTCTCTTCACTGACATCCAACATAGTATGTAACCCTCGATGATAACGAAGATCCAATCCAACATCTTCGAAACATACTATCTCTATAGTTTCTTACATCTTTGTTGCATTCTCGGTTCTCTTAAGTTGCGATTACTTTTATTCCATTCCTGAAATCTTCGGAAAATATAAAAATTAGTTAATCTATATTTATGTTCCTTTTAGTCCATTCCCATCATTTTTCTAAGATTAATTAATTAGATTAGAATAGAGTGATTTATTTTTGATAATTGCTTTAGATTCCTTGTGGATTCGATACCTGAGGTACTACAATCGATCGTTGTGTTATTTAAAGGTATAAAACTCATTGTCTATTGTCATTCACTACCTTGCACATACACTGTCACAATTCTGATTGCATATCTGTACATAAATTTGATTCTGATTGAGCATTAAATAACACAACACCAATATTTTTTATGAGAATATCTATTTTAAAAATAAAAATGTAAATTGATTGGTGATATCAAAATTTATGGTTTTAAAAACACTAAGGATTTAGTGACCAGAATTTTGGTCATTAGAAAGATTATATTCCATTGGTATCAAGACACTTAATGTCCTTTTACTTTTAGTCACCATATGATATTAACAACGAAATATGCAATAGAGACCAGTTGAAACCTTGTCATTAATAATATACAACAATGGGTCCTAAAATAAAATAATAGAGTTCAGGTCATCCCATCCTTGTTTCCTTTTAATGGTGAATATTTTAACGACGAGAGACGATCAGATGTACCTAGTCATTAGAGATGTTTAACGACAAGATGAAGACTTTCAATGACCATATTTTTTATCCTCATAAGTGATTTTTCTTGTAGTATTATTGTTACGAAAATATTTTAGTTGGGAGTATGTTATCACGTAGCACTATAAATGGTAAATAGAAGGAGAATTTTGGGATTATCTCACATTTATAGTAAAAAAAACTTCCAATTCTTCTCTTCATTTTCTCTTGTTTGTATTGTGTTCTTCATGGAATTGAGTTGCATCAACGAAGATATGTTTTATGACAAGTTCTTGTGTAGAGGCACACTAGTGATCTTGTGTAGGGAGAACAATAGAGCCACCGAGCTTGTGTTGTCGATGTCGGATGTTGGTGGTTTTAATTACTTATATGGGAAAGAATGAGACTGATAGCTTTTGTGATACGTACTACCTTTTTCCTTTCACAAATTATATAAATATAACGATGGTGCTCTTTCTATTGGCCCCCATTGTAGCCTTTTGCCTTCATTAATAAAAATTTCATGAGTCGAGTTTTTTTGTGTTGATTTTGGTGTGCATGCCTCAATAGTGGAATAGACGTCTTACATTGTGACAACTCCATTCCAAGATGTGCTTCGTGTAAATGGGGCATACGACTTCGAGAGCCCTTTCGAAGCCTAGTGTCCCCTCGGAAAAGCGCTTCTCAAGCGCTTGCTCAAGCGCCCGTGCAAGACGCCCAACACGACATTGCTCCACGGCTCGTCGTGCCCAAAACTTCCGCTACCAAAAACTACTAAAAGAGTTTGTCTATGTGACCCGTCCGCCTAGGCACCACATGTGACCGTGCCTCTACAAAAGGACCCGTACGTGACAAGTGGCATTAAGTGTTCTTTCTATTGGTTTAACCTTTTAGAATTATTTATAACATATCTAGTTTAACATGGTATCACAACTAGAATTACTATTTTTAAACTTCGATATAACTCGTATTAAAAATTAATTTTCTCTCTTAATAGTCCATGTGTTTGACTTTGGGCTAAATCAAATTTGTTGGCGAATAACACGTGAGGGATTGTTAAATCTAATGATGATACTCTTCCTATCGATTTAAATTTTATAATTATTGATGGCACATCTAACATTATAGATGCCCATGACAAACATCAAACATATATCTCCAAAAATTGTCGTCCAATTTCGACCCAATTGATCCTACAAATTATAGCACTAAAATGCGGTGTACAAACATAAACCACAATATATATATA
>LTAE01014777.1:0-13524 GCA_001647135.1 Pontederia paniculata | reverse complement strand
TTTTTTTTTTTTTTTTTTTGCTTACAGTTGAGCTCAATTGATGGATCTCGTTACATTTCTTGCACCAAGGACGCATCGTAAGTTACCAAGCACCATACATGAAACTACGCAAAAAATCTTATTAGATCATCTGTCTCCCATCCGCTTATTAGATCACAAAAATTAAGAGATTATTTATAATATATTTCACTTTACCCTTTGAATTATTGTTAAGTTTTTTTCTCTTATTTTTCCAAGCGAAACAAAATGAATATACTTCAATTAAAGAGGTTAAGATAACCTAGCTAGGAGGTGAACATATTATCCATTTTTCCGATGTACGTCTAGTTAGCATTTTAGTTAAAGAAATTATTTTGTAAACTTTTAGAGATGAGAAGTCTGAAACATCATCTTTTAAAAAAATACATCGTTAGTTATATATTTTACAAAAATACATCATCACATAAAAAAATTACTAAATATTAAATTAAAAAGTATAAGTTTTATATATATATATATATATATATATATATATATATATATTGACGATGTAGGGGTAGAGAAATGGACAAATAAATAATATAATATAATAAAAGTGTGAAAAAATGACATAATTTTTGTACATTATAAAATAGTTTCACTAAGAAAAAGAGTAGAATAAAAAGGAGTGAGTTTCACTATAAATAAACAGAATATGTCATAATAAACCCTGAGGATAATGGCTTAAGTCCTCTCTCTATATGGAGAAAGGAAGTCTACTTAGTAAAACTGCTAAGTAAGCTCTTTAGCGATGATTTACATCGTCAGATTCAAATTTAATGATCTAAGATCAAATCTTTAAAAAATATTTTGAATTTTTATATTTGATCTCAAATCGTCAGATTCGAATCTGACGATGTGGATCACTGCTAAGAAGTCTACTTAGTAAAAAAACTGCTAAATAGGCTCCCCAACCTCCTCTAAAAACAATGTAGGTGCATGTATATCTGCATATTCTAAGCTTCATGCTTAATTACAATAATCAGTATTTTTATGAAACTAATTTTAAGTACCTTTTTTATTTACAACGTTTTTAAATTTTATCTAATTAAATTGTATTATTGTGAATTGTGTATTCGAATATGATAAATGAGACTCTTAATGTACGCACCAAAAAGTCTCACTTCAATTTTCTTTAATATCACTACAACAAAAAGTTGATTTAGAGACCAATATTTTAGAGACTAATCTTAATTTAGTTTCCAAAAAAAAGTTTTAGAGACCAATTAAAAATTGGTCCCAAATTTCTTATATATTAGGGACAAAAGCTTAGTTGGTGTTTACAAAGAAATTAATTAAAGACTAATTTTGACATTGGTCACTAATTAATTTGAACCATATATGATTAAGAACTTAGTGTCATATTGGTACCTAATAATTATATGGCATTGGAGACTATTTATAAAATTACTCTTTAAAATTAATTAATCGGTTGGTCCCTATACCGTGATCCACACCATTCATTAAGCAGAAATATCTAAATTGATACTACTCTTTTCTCTACATCACGACGACTCTTTTCTCTCCTTGCGGCTTCTTTCTCTTCCCATCGCGACAACTCTCCACCGATCCCTCCGCATCCACCGAACAACTCCTCAAATAAGAAGCTATCATCAAGGATTAATTAGCTAACACTAAGAAGCTAGTAGCATCTCAAGATAAGAAGCTAGCCCTTCAAGATAAGAAGATTGAATGACTCATCGAATACCTAATGAAAGGACAAAAATCTCCGAAGGATATAGAAGAAAGTGTTGATTTATATTTGATAACAAACAACTTTAAGATACCTTTGTAATTGACCTTATGGTAGAGATATCTTAGCCAATGATTTTTCTTGTGTTCATACTTTCATTCTTCATGTTATTTAATGCATGATATTAGATATTTTTATAGTTGTCTTTTTTTACATGCATTATAACTTTTTACTTGATCATAAAGCAACAAGAATTTTAATATTCTTTTTATTCTTTTTTTCGTATGATTGGTTTGTAAGCTTTACTTGTTAGGTTTTTTATATGTGTTATTCATTTATTAGTAAATTTTGAAATTTATAATTGCTATATTTTTATGGCTAAATGTATTAATTTATATAGTAAACTTTTAGGGACCAAATCTATTGGTGATTAGAAGTATACAATTTTAGGGACTGAACAAATTAGTCTCAATGTAAATTTTAAAAACTAAATTTGTTGGTTTGTATAAGTGTTCACATTTAGAGACCAAACATATTAGTTTGAAAAAGTATACCTTTGGGGACCAATACGTTGGTCGCTGCATAATCATTATGTTGTGACTAATTAGAAAATATTGGTCTTTTAATGACCAACTTGCAGGGACCAAGGGGAATCAATGTTATTTTGGTTGCAATAAATTATAGGGACCAAAAATAAAATTTAGAGACCAATAGGTTTAGTCCCTAAAACTCATTTTTGGTGTAATATATATATATATATATATATATATATGTATATATAACACAATAAATTAAACTATATAATTGTAAAATAATAAAATATTTTGATATGCGTAAACTCATTGCGTAATCTTCTTCCATAAATTTCTAAAGATAATTATAAGTTTTTTTTCAAATTTGGTGGATTATAAGATTTGCCATGAAACAGAGTTCTTTCACTCATATGATTAGGATGAAAATAATATGGGAAAGGATTATTCTATTTTTTCGGGTATTTTTATATTAAACATATTGATTTTCTCGAGTGTTTATTTAAGGTCGATATTTTATAAATTTTATATTTATGATAAATTTTAAAAAATATTATGTAAACTAATACCAATACATCTTATATATTCTTAATATTATTATTTATACTTTATACCGTTTTGTTAAATATTTATATATCAGGTCGATAATTTTTTGTGTTTATATCCCTACTTATGCTTGCGCATATTATTAACAGAGTCAAGTGCCCTTGTTTTGATTGAAGTTAAAATTATGTAACGCTAACATATGTCCTACATCTCTAAAGAAAAAGATAAAATTACTTTTAACTATTGATTTTTTTAGTAAAATAAATTGAACAACTCTTTTGAATATCCTAAACCAACCATATGAAATATGAGAAACTGAAAATTATGAAATTTACAGCAAAATGAAGTATTATTATTTTGCAGGTGGTCTCCGTTAAAAGGCAATAGTTTACTCACCATGTCACGTTGAGTGAGCTGGAATAAGAAAGTCTTTTCTTCCTTAAAATTTGTTGAAGCCAGCGAGCGATCGCCACCTGAAACAGTTGCTACCTCATGGTTTGCAGGTGGTCTCCGTCTGGCAAAAGTTCACTAAATCACAAGTCTTTACAGATTGGACTGTGCAATTTCAAAATTTGAAGGTCTCAGCTGTTTGCAACAAACTCTCAACTATATCCACCTGGAATAAGTGAAATAATGACAGACAATATAATATAAAAAATGAACTTAGAGAACCTATTTATCGAAACAATCTTTTTATACTTTTTAATAGTATGATTTCAGTTTATTATATTGTCTTAGTATGTAGATAACTTGAATTATTTGATGAAAAAAATTGCTTATGCATTAATAATCTATATTGCTATTGGGTGGCAACCTATTTCATTTTTTATTTTCTATTTCATTTTTTTTCAAAACCTTACTCAAATAAATTATAAGACTAATCTATAATTGATAATAGTTTGTCTAATATTTACGAATATATGATTATTTACACTATTAATATTAATATAATATTATTTTTTATTTTAGCATTATCATTAGGTAGATTATTCTTATTTCTAATCATCATATCAAATTACATTTAATAGAACATTAGCAGATTATAAATAATAATAATAATAATAATAATAATAATAATAATAATAATAATAATAATAATAATNTTATTCTTATTTCTAATCATCATATCAAATTACATTTAATAGAACATTAGCAGATTATAAATAATAATAATAATAATAATAATAATAATAATAATAATAATAATAATAATAATAATAATAATAATAATAATAATTAAGGATAATCGTAAAAATCCAATATAAAAATGTTAAAGATTAATATTATATGAACAAAATATAAGATAATATGTGTTTCAAAAGAAGCTATAAGCTCAAAATTGATAATTTTTTGAATTGATCGAGGTATTACAATAAAATTATCAATATATTATTGTCATTTTTGTAAAAAAAGATATACTAATAATTTTATATGTTTTTGCTTGGTGCATAAGCTTTACGGGTTTGGACTTATGGTTCGAGTTTACAAAAGTCCAATATGTTATTTTTTAAAATTAACTACTAATCAGTAATACTTTTTATATCATAATAAGATGTTAGGACTAACTAACAATTTAATATAATATAGTGAACATAATATTAGAAAAGATGTTGAAGCTAATATAATGTTAATTATTATTATTAAGTAAACTGTTAATATATAATAATTAAGATTAAAATATACTATGCAGTTTTAATTTTAATCCTTGAATTTTGATTCAATGATATTTGAAAACATAAATATCATAAACAAATTATTCTATCCAATAATCACCCTATCCTGCGAGTTATGAATGTAAGGAAAAAAAATTCAACCGCCGTTTATCGAAAATGAAATTGAAGTTTCAATGGAAAAAAAATCCCGTGAATCCTGTTTCGTTGCACACACCCAATCCCCAAAACACAAAGACTCCAAAGTCATGTCCCACCCCAAACCCGAACGTGATATATCCGCTACTGCACGACTGGATGTCACTAGAAAGTCTAGAACTATACATTACCCAGTACCAACTTAATTATACTAACTTAAATAAACAAATATCTTATTGTATAAACTTTTATTATTATTTTAATACTTTTCATTCGTCATTATAATTTAACTAATGCATTTTGTAAATAAAATATTAGAAATCGAAATTTCATTAAGCTAATTATGGCAGAGGCAGATGAGTAATAGAGATGTGGGGATGAGGTGGAGTAGTCTAATTGGTGGAGAAAGCAACGATTAGTTGAGTTAATGGCAGCACGACGTCCAGCCAAACACGAGGGCGACTGATTTCGCTTCCCCTTTTGCTTGCTCGCTCGCTCGTCTCCCTCGGATTCCATCTAATCCAATCTGACCGCCTCACATCACTCCACAGTCCACCCTCCTCTTCCTCTTCCTCTTCCAGGCTGTTACCAGCTGTTCTCCATTTCCACCCACCACCCGTACAAGTACAACACAACACCCCCACCACATCATTCAATTATTATCTTATTAATTATTCCCCTCCATAAATCCCATTAACTATTAAACTACAGCAACCCCCACTCCTCCTCCTCCTCCTCCTCTCCTACGTCCTCTAACTCACTCCAACTAATATTAATTTCTTTTACATATTTAATTAAAAATCGAATAAAAACCGAAACAAAACTCCTGTTTTGCCGTTGCATCGCAGCACACAAAACTCAATATATTGGAATCTAACCAAAAAATTACGGTCACGGCCAGATCCGTTCCATCGCATTGCCATGCCACAGACAGCTCATGAACTCTGCACAACAATTAAAAACAAATAACGTACACACAACATAAATCGAGGAGAGAGAGAGAGCATAAGAGAAGAAGAAGAACGTACACTAAATCCCACTTGGCGTACGTGTGGATCCGCTGCGGCAACAGCTCACGCCCGCACGCTTCCCCATGTTTTGTTCGCCTCCTCTTCTTCCTCTTCCTCTTCCTCTTCGTCATCGCTTTCGCCAGGCTGTGTTCAATCCCCCACCACCTTCTTCTTCCGCCTTCCTCTTTTATATCGCTAACAACGCCTCCAAAACCTTTTGACTCGCGTCAGGGAAAACAACAACAACAACAAGAATAATAATCCCAGGATTTCTTCGCCATCTGAACAAGGTTACGCACGCTCCGATGGACCCGTGCCCCTACGTTCGGGTCCTCGTCGGAAACTTGGCCCTCAAGGTTCCGGTCGCCGCCCGCCCGGCGCGCTCCGGCGTCCATCCGTCTACGTCCCCCTGCTTCGCCAAGATCCGACTCGAGGGCCACCGCCACCGGCCCCATACCGCCGCCGTCTCCCTGCTTTCACCCGAGTTATGCGCCTCCGACGCCGCTCCGCCGCTCCCGGCCACGCCCTCGGGCGCCTCGTCCGTCGCCGCCGCGTTCCACCTCTCTAAGTCCGAGCTCGATAGGATCGTTGGGAAGTCCTCGTCTCTATTCACCTCGTCCGGCGACGGCCGCGCCAACCTCAAGATCTCCATTTACAGCGGCCGCCGGGGAACGACGTGCGGCGTCAGCGCCGGACTGCTCCTCGGGAAGGTCAGGCTGCCGCTTGACCTACGGGCGGCTGCGGATGGCGGCGGCCGCGCGGTGATGTTCCACAACGGGTGGGTCGAAGTCGGCAAGGGGAGGAAGGGCTCAAAGAAGTCGTCGACAGCGGCGGACGCGGCGCAGCTGTACTTAACGGTGAAGGCCGAGCCGGATCCCAGGTTCGTGTTTGAGTTCGACGGCGAGCCGGAGTGCAGCCCGCAGGTGTTCCAGGTGCAGGGAAGCATGCGACAGCCTGTCTTCACCTGTAACTTCAGCTGCCGTACTACCACCTCCGGCGACCGGCATTTGAGATCCAGGTTCGTAGCAGCTACTTTTAGCCCTTTTCTCGGAAATTTCGTGTGCATTGCGAGTGTGATGCAGCTTTAACGACTGCGAATAATGCAATTGTTTCCTTCTAATAAAGATTTGATTTTGTGTTCTCAGATCGGTGCAATCGGATCCCGGAAGCTCCAGAAGTTGGATGTCGTCGTTCGGATCAGACAGAGAGCGTCTCGCAAAGGAACGAAAGGGTTGGTCCGTCACCGTCCACGATCTCTCCGGCTCACCGGTGGCCCTCGCATCCATGGTCACTCCTTTCGTCGCGTCGCCGGGCACCGATCGCGTAAGCCGTTCCAACCCGGGTGCCTGGCTCATCCTCCGCCCTGGCGATGGAACATGGAAGCCTTGGGGCCGCCTTGAGGCCTGGCGCGAGCGCGGTGGCTCCGGGGACGGCCTTGGCTATCGGTTTGAGCTGCTCCCTGACACCACCGCCGTCGGCTCCGGCATCAACCTCGCCGAGTCTGCCATCAGCTCATCCAAGGGCGGCAAGTTCGCCATCGACCTGACTGGCGTCGCCACCAACCCGCTCGGCCGCACCACGTCCCCAGGCTGCAGTCCCAGGGGGAGCGGCGACTTCGGGTACGGCCTCTGGCCCTTCTGCCACTACCGCGGCTTCGTAATGTCGTCTACTGTAGCCGGAGAGGGGCGGAGTGCCCGGCCCATGGTGGAGGTCGGCGTGCAGCACGTCGGCTGCACCGAGGACGCCGCGGCTTTCGTCGCCCTTGCTGCTGCTGTCGATCTCAGCATGGACGCGTGCCGCCTCTTCTCCCACAAGCTGCGGAAGGAGCTTTCGAGTTCCAATTTACTGTGATGGAATTCCACTGCCTGACAAGATTCCATCGACTAACAACTTGGCAAGCGTTTTTTTTGCTGCGACTGTACAGTTTGATTTGGGTGTGCTGATAGATTGATAAATTTGGAAGATTTCGTAGTCTTTTTGTTTTTTTATCATTTGGACTGCGTTTTGAGCTTATTTCGAATTCATCACCACGTATTATTATTAGTCTTCTAGGTGTTTTTTTTGAACTAGAAGTCTACCAGAGATGTTATTTTAGCTTTGTAATTTGTAACCGGCGTGCTCTAAGTCTTGTATTGTGTCCTTGCTACAAAAAAAGAAAAAAAGAAAAAAAAAACACATCTTTTGTGTGAAGGAAAGATGCAACCACAGGAAATTATATTTCAATAAAATTCGCATTATGATTCCATTCAATTTAACTCTCTTGTTAGTGACCGTTTCTTCGTTACTAGAATTTTGTATAATTTTTTTTTGGGTACCCGCTCGGGGCCCGTGTCCAGGGCTAAAATAGCATTTGATTAATTTGAAGTTGAGAAAAAGAGGTGAAAGAAATAATATCTCATCAAATTGATGACTTGAGACTTGAACACTCGGAGCTATTAGCTCCTGTCCCTCAACTCGGAATACAATTGCGGTTTCTCCATATAAACTGTTGTTTCCTCTCTCATCTTTGTGTTGGCAATGGGATGTCACAGAGCTACTGTTGTTCAGTAGTCTCTTGTTTGGGGCTCTCCTCATAGAATATTTTTTGCTTATTATACTCACCTTTTACCTTTAACGTGATTGATAAAAGAGGACTTAAAAAAGATTCAGATAGCAAGGCATTCCAAACCTAATAAGATCACGAAGTCGACATATATCTCTCTCTCTCCCTCCCTGCAGTTCAGACGTACAAGGAGGAGGGATTGGAGTGGGTTCACATGATGGACGATGGTGCGTTCAACTTTTAGCATTTGTTGAAACGAAGGGAGCGCTGTTGCCCAATTTGCTCTTTGAGGGAGTAGGCATTTCTAGTTGGTAGTACTAAAAAGGCTGCAGGGATGTTAAATGTTGCTTTAAGATGGGCCCCTAGCGCACATGGGTGTGTGTGGTTGGTTGGTTGCGACTCCCTCTTCGCTGCCTTTAATGTGTCACATAAATGTTGCTACGTTGCTTTGCTGCATCTTCTGCTTCTTTTACGTATTGAGCTTGGAAGGATTCACTAGGGGGGTTTACAATTATGTGACAGGGCCATTGTTTGCTTCTGTTCTCTGTTTGGCCAGATCAATAAATGAAAAGAAGGGGGCCACACAACTCTTGTGGAGGGTGGGAGGAGGATGAGGAAGGTGATGAGTGAATGCGTTTGGTGAGCAGCTGGCAGCTTGTACCATTTCAGATTACAAATAAAAAAAGGGGCATCAACTGCGTGCACCGTGCATAAGGGCAAATGCAAAATTGGACTTAAACGAGGGAGGAGGGTGGTGCCTCAACATCTCTGTCTCATGGCCGTCCAGCTAAGGGAGAGAGAGAGAGAGAGAGAGAGAGAGAGAGAGAGAGAGAGAGAGTTCCAACTACTCTTACTTAGGATTCCCCTGCCTGCAGCTTGCTACTTTAATTTTAGACAACTCTACGAAGCAAAAGCAACTGTGGTCAAGTCACACACATATGACCCCGTATTTTGAGGTCCAACCCTCTGATTAAACACTTGTTTATTTGCTTTCCTCTCTGTACATGACAAAACCCGTAGCAGTAATGGAGTGTTCAGAGGGCAGTATGGTTCCTGCATTTGTTTTCTAAACTCAGTCACCTGTGCGTCAACTCTGTTTAGGTCGACAAGGAGAATTGTGAATTAATTATCCCTTAATTAATCGCAACCATCTCCATAATTTACTTGTAGCTCACTATCCATCAAAATTAAAGTCACCTCTTTCTTCTTTTCCATAACCAATTTGATACTATTATAATAATTCAGGGTACATCTCTGTCAGACTCGAATTCGACGTTTAAGCACACTTAATACCACTAATCCTAATCTATTGGCTCCACTAAACTCCTTGCCTGCACGAATTAGTTAGAAGAGCAAATACATCGACGCACGTTGTTGAACTGCAGAGAAGAAAAAAAAAATGCAATTCGTTTGATTTGTATAAAATTTGAATGATGATGAGGACAAAGGATTAGAGCTAACAGTTGGGAAGATTGCAGTCTCTAACCTTCTTTTCCACACCTATTTTTTTCTCTGTGTTCTGTTGTTCACTTGTTCTCCATACTTTGCTTGGAAGGTTAGGCAACTATCAACTAGAATTAATGTCCCGTTCCACCCTTGTTTACTGCAAACCTTGGCTGGAGACAAAGAAAGAAGGAGCTTTTTACTATTTTCCCTCTTTTTCTTTATGATTATTTTATAGCTCAGATAATAAGGTTCCTAAAAGAATTGTATAGCTTTATGTAATCGTTGCTCTTTTTCTTGTAGTACTAGTTTTCAAGTTAATTACTACTCTAATTATATCTTAAATTTTTAGAATAATTAGTAACTCATCTAGTTTAATATCATATGAGAACAGAGAAGTCATGATTTCAATGCATGATGTAATTTTATTGAAAATACTTCTCTCCGAGTAGAATACTATGAAACAATGAATAGTTGGATTTATAAATATGAAACGATGAATAGTCTGATTTAAGTACACTTTTGATTATTTTGTCAGTATATAACTTTATATTTCCTATGAGAAAATTCCATGTAAACATTAGTCAATTTATCTAGGGTTTGATCTTGTATCTCGGATGGACATCATAACAAATCAAGTAAAACTACGGAAATAGAAACCAATCCAGGGACCTAAACTAAGAATAAAAGAAATCGACTAACGCCATTTTCAGGAAAGAAGCAAAGAAAATAAGATGAGAAATACCAAAATCAGAAATATAGGTTTGGATGAAAGTATGTTTAAGATTCTTTTTTTTCAAAAAAAAAATAATATACATGTTTTAATAATAGAGTTGCATAGAAGTAATACTTTCGAACAGAACTAACTTTGTTCTAACAAGATTAATATAATTATCAATGAACGTGAGTAATAAAAAACAAATATATTGAAGAATTTACTAGACGGCATTTCAATTGACACATTGTCACCAATATTTTGGTTGTTTTTTTTTGGCTTAAATTTGTCAAATAATTCTGACCATCCTTTTGGACACAGTTTTTTTTAGAACTAAATTCTTTTACCAAATATGTGGCCGCCAATTAGAGAAACTTTTTATTGACCAGGTGAAATAAATGGAGTCTTGAAACAGAAAGACCTACAAGTCTAGATATTTTGTCATAATTTTTTTTATTTCAGTGCTTATATTATTTTTTTATCATTCCAATTACATAGTTAACAAGAAATAACCTTAGTAATAATTTAAGAGAATTAATGTTGCTAGTTAGTTTATGTGTATATTTTAAAAGTAGCAATTTTATGATGAATATCAAACCCACTAGAATGTTTCAAGTTCGCCGTAAGATATATATATATATATAATATATATATATAATTGAGCATAAAGAATAACAATGATCAAGAAGATAAAATGATGTAAATTTTTATTTGGAGGTTGATATATAATATTATCCTGCTTTATTTAAATAATTCATTAGTTTTTTTAGTACAATGACATTGTTTCAATGACAAACCAAGAGGCATATATGCATGCCACCCTGGTCCCTACTTGTCTTGACTTGCTTTGTGGTAGAGACTCGGGGTGCGTTTGGGAGATCTTTTATAAAAAATTAACTTGTTTTTTCATCTGATTGTTTGGTGAGATTTTTTTCACTGCTTTTTTGCACTGAATCTGGGAAATACAACTATTTTTACTGTTTTCCTACAAAGCTAAGAGGTGATCCTGCAGAGTAAAGCACTATGTATAAAGCAAGTTAGCTTTTTTTCACATTCCCAAACGCAGTCTCAGGGTGCCTTTGGGGTGGCTTTCTTCAAAAAAAACATTTTGATGTTGTGACATAAAGTAAGCTTGGGCTCCAAAAATAGCATAAAAAATTGTGAAATTTTATTGTGACCCACAACAAATGGTGGGAAAAAGCATCCAATTTATATCTCTTCAAACTCAACCTCAATGTGCGTTTGATAGTACTGTGAGATTACTGCTTTGATAAAAGCAGAACTTGCTTTTTACTATTTATATGTTTGATGAAAATTTTTGTAATTACTTTTTTCTGAAAGTGCCTGTTGTTGATAATTATTTTCGTGCTTTTTATCCCAGTTAAAAAATCCTCCTTTTCTTTATAGTATCAAATAACAACCTTTATATGAAGCTAGCTTTGGTAAAAAAACTTTACCAAACGCAACCGCAGGCTTCGTTTGGTGTTGCTTTTGAAATCTACTTTGTTATGAAGCACAACTAACTTTTCTTTTCATTAATGTTTGGTGAGTATTTTTATATATGCTTTTTTTATAAATTTTATTTACATCACAACTCATTCATTTGCTATTTTACAAAGCAAGCAGATGATACGGTGACGAAAAGCTCTATGCATCAAAGCGAGTTTGCTTTTTTTTCACCATTTCATGGTTTCCTTTTGGCAAAGCTTCATCCCAAAGCTAGCTATGGATGAAGATTGTTGTGTGATGCTGTGAAAGAAAGAAAAGCTTTCTAACTATGCAAAAAAAGAAACACAAAATTGGTTGTGAACAAAAGACAATTTTATGAAAAAGCAATCACAAATATTTTTACTAAACATATCTATAATAAAAATCAAGTTCAAATTTTATTAAAGCACTAATTCCATAGCACTACCAAATGCACCCTAACAAAGAAAGAAAATTAGAGGGCTAAAACAATAAAAAAAGGCGATAGTAATAAAATTAAATATGAATTTAAATTGACAATTTATATTTTGATATGGAAAGTGGAGAAAGCAACTTATTTAGTATCCTTGTTTGTTCTTTGCTACTGCATAATTGTACAGAGAACTGCTCCAAAGGGAATAACTGTTAATATATGACCTTGTGGTCATGTTTTGAACGAGCAGCAAGTGCTCGTTGGAGTGGAGCCGGGAGAAGCGCTCCACTCGGCTGGATCTCGCGGGATGACGCGGGAGGGACGGGACGCCACGGAAGACGGGGCAACGACGCGGATAGGGCAGACGACAAGGGAGTTGAACAGCGTCTATAAGAAGCTCGACTTGGCGAGCGGAATCAACCACTATACGGGAGCCCCAAGCATAATCTACCTTCCAAAAGTCTTCACTGGTATCAGAGCTACGTCCTGGAGGGCCGCCAAAGCACCGTCGATTGTACTTGAACCGTTTCTTCCTCCCTGCGCCGCTGCTATCCTCCGCGCTTGCACCATTGCATCGCGTGCCTTTTCTGCATCCCAGAGAGTCACATCTGCCCCTAACATCTTCCTCAATCCATCAGGAGAGCTGAAGCATCTAGTCGGACGAAAATGGCGACGAACAGACGATCCCCGTCGCTGCTCTGTTTTCTTCTCAACCGCCTGGTACGCTACTCATCGAAGGAGGAAGACGAATCGTATCTTTACTGTAGTTGTTTTCCTCATCCGTCAGATCATTTTTTTTAAGTTGATCTTAACCATCCATATTGAGCTGCTTTAAGTTGTTGATCATTGCCATCAAAATTTTTTATATGATCTGAGCCATTTATTCATTTTCAATCATACCCTTTCTGCAGGATCTGAATGGCACCAAGAGGGGAGGGGGGTGAATTGGTGTATTAAAAAACTTTTACTCTCTTTGCCTTAATCTATATGTGTTATGTCAGCGGAAGCATGCATATACGAGTATAAACAAAAATAGAGAGAAGAGAATAGAGAGAAAAACAAACACAACACAAACACGCGGTTTGTTATCGAGGTTCGGCCGAACTCCTGGCCTACGTCCCCGCTCCGATCTTCTCCCACGAGATCTTCGGAGTTCACTATTTCCTTCTTCAAGGACGAAGGCTCCCTTACAGCTTCTCCTTTCTTTGCACTGAGGGCAAGGAGACAACCTCTTACATGTAATCGCTCAAGATCGCTTGGACCCTTCTCACAAGGGGAACTATGGCTCTCGCTCTAAGCACTCTCAGTGTTTACAAATT
>LTAE01014776.1:0-11068 GCA_001647135.1 Pontederia paniculata | reverse complement strand
TATATATATATATATATATATATATATGACACACATATTTATGTCGAATTCAAAACTTATGCTAAAATTACTTTGTTTCTATATAAAAGTGAAGCCAGTATGGCCAACAATCACTCAATAAGTGAGTATGGACCTTCGATAAACAAAGGACACCGGTTGGAATCTCGAAAAAGATACTCTTAATTTTAAATAAAAAACTCTTTATTATTTATCTAATTATTTATATTATAATTATTAATTGATTAACTTAAATTTGAGACGAAATACTAGCTGAAATTTGAATTTGTAGCAACTCTTATATCCTAACTTAAGCTCTAATTAGTAGTATTCTAATCTATCATTCATTGGGATTCTTACACACCTTAAATAAAAAACAACTAGTTGACTGTATTTAAAGTAGTACATTAATTTCTACATAGTTGGCTTGGAGGTTGTTGCCTCGTGCTTTCGATTTTTATTCTCCCAAATAATTCATTACAAATATTTTATCGCGTAGATGGCCAATAAGTACGCCGGGAAGTGGGAACCTTATTAATTATATACTCAACCATGGTTAGTGGAGTAAGTGCAACACACTTAAATTTGTCACGAGGCGGCATTCAGCACATTAGCAAATTAATTTATGGTTGGGAGGAAGACGTGGAACAATATTTTATTCACAAGTATGAACATCCAACAATTTAATTCATTAATTTTATTAAGAATATATCGATCAACACATATGGACGTAAGATCGAGATGTTTGATCAACACATATGTTCTTCATCTGTATATAAAAGATTATACAAATATTAACACATACGAATCTGCCAACAATTAAAACTTAGCCAATGATATATGACGATCTTTAATCAGCATTTTTAAGGTCGAGACGTGAAAATTAATCGCAAATGTAGTATATGTAAGAACAACATGTATTGCCCGCATTTTGTGTTAGAAGTGAAAGCGTAAAATTATTTTTAAAATTTTAACTCGATTAACCAATTAAAATCAACTAATAGGTATATTTTAAAGATGTAAGCATCTCTGAGAAAAGGATATAAAGTTGTAGCAAAGACGGAGCTAAAAAGGTACATTGACACTTCCTTGATACGGTTAAATTTTTATATTAATAATTTATTTTTATATATATTTTTTGCTTAAATAAAAATATCTTAATACGAAAATTAAAAGAATCATGACTCGATCTCTTTTATCTCTTCATTCTCTTTCTTTTATGCTTACTTTAATTGTTTTAATTTTTTTATTCTTTATCTTTCAAAAAAATAATAATTTTATATTTTATATTAACTATAATTAACATAAATAATTATATAAATAATGAATAATTATACGTCTCCTGAATTAAGTTCCTGACTCCGCTGTGGCTCGTAGGTTTTAATCAATTATGTGCTTTGAGTTTTTAGAACCCTATAATAATATCATAACTTTTTTTGTGATTTATATCACGAATATATAATTATAAACTGATCAAATTAAATTGGCTTAGTTAATGAAACGATTGAAATTGCATATCGAAACATACACTAAAAATAATAAAACTTTATTAGATATTGATAATAATTGGTTAACTTTTCTGTAAAAAAAAAATTGGGTGTCAAAATTGAGTAAAGAAGTACATAAAGAATAAGTTAAAAGCAAAGAGGGCGGCGTGTGGCGACAAAAAAGAGTGACGGTGTGAAGCTTTGATTCCTTACATGGTAGTAATTAAATGAAAAAAAAAAATTTAATCGATTTTGGCATGGTCCATGCAAATGATCTCATCATCATAATGTGGTCATGCATGCACCTAACCATCTGCCGACACAATTCCTGCTGCATTGGAGTGGTATTTTTTATGTTAATTTTGGCATCGAACTAGTCCTTATTATTCTGATTAGAGAACAATAGTTAGGGTTTGATTTGAATTTATATTAGAATTTGAACTTAATTTTATAACTTATGTATTTATGATTCTATTTTGTCAGTTAATTAATTAGAATTTTAAGTTCAAATTTCAAGAGATTATAAATAAAAATATATATAAAGTCAATTGTATTTCTATTTATAATCTTTTGGATTAATCTCTATATAATATTTTTACAGAGATGTAATTTATGAATCTCGTATCCTCTTCTAGTGCGTAAATAGTAATCTAAACGTTTTATAATATTTTTACAAAGAATCCTAATAATTAACGTTTTATTCAGGAATCAAAAGTTAAATAGTAATCTAAACAACAATTATATTCAGGGGTATTAAAACAATGTTTTTCTGGAAACAAACAATACTAATAAGAAAGAAAATTTAAGTGTTCGTATATATTTTGATTCAAGCAAAGTATTTAAGAAACATGTATATCTATTTTATATCCGAAATTAATTCCTAGCACTGACAGAAATATTATGATGATGATTAAACAGAAAAAGTAAATGATAATAATCAATAATTTCTGTAGTAATTAAATCTATAGCATTCCAAGATAAATCTGAGGTAAAGCAATTAAATGGAAATGAATTATCCTAATAGGCTAAAGAAAAAGATTGTTTTGGGCCGATCACGTAGAAAACTATGAATGGGCCTTAATTTAAACTTTGGTCAAGATTAAAAGACAAAATGATCCTATGCTCAGAAGAAAAAAAAAAGAGAGTGTACGACTGAGATTAAAAAAATCCAACGGCCTAAAACGAAAACGAGTGGAAAAGGAGAAGGCTACTATTCACCTTCTTCTCCGTGGAGAAAAAACGCGTACCTTTCACCGGCGTTACCAGGGGAGGTTCGGGGACGGCGGTTCGGCGGGCGATTGACACGTCTGAAGGTTCTTCGAGTGTCGCCGATGATGCCCGGTGATACAAGCGTCGTCAATTTGTTCCGAACGCGTGGCGTTTGGCTTCCTCACCGATGGCGTCGTGTTTTTAGGGGAGAAGTCAGTTGGGCGATTTCGGCGCGCTCAGGGGTCTCGGATGACTTGGACGGAACCGGAGAGACAGCAGAGAGCGAAGGGAGAAGGCAGAGAGTGCGGAAGCAGAGCGAGCCGTCGTGTGCGCCGAAAAAATGGAAGATGCAGGTCGCCGGCGCTCTGATACCAGTGAAGGGGAGAACAAAATTGTTCGGATTACCGATGGGGACTTTCGGGATGCGCCCAATCCATTATATAGCCGCCAATGCCCACACCCGTCCGTCCCTCAAAGGCGGCGTTTCGCGTCCGGCGGTTCCGACGGTTCCAACGACTTCAGGTGCGTCCGTTCGCCAGAGAGACGCGACGTTCAGGTGACTACTTGGTCACTACAACACTTCACGACAATAATTTTTTAGGAGAGAATCTTTATCCATTCAAACTAATGATTCATTAAAAAATTTCTTTTCATGCTTTTCGCGGACTTTGGATCTAATAGATCGATTTATTAAATCTTGAAAAGAAAAATGGAGGGAACCTAAGCTTAGTACTAGCTATAATTTAAATTATCAGATTTTCATTCTGATCTAATCAAGATATTTTATGTCTTTAGTCAATTGAAAATATAATTCTTTTGTGTCTCAGTTTGAACTTAATCAAAGTTGCTGACTACTCAAATTATAAGTTTTGAAATAATTAATGTATAACGACTGGAATTATACCCTACTTATATTTTTCTTAAGTGTAATTATTACTAAATAATTAACTTTTATTTGTATCCAAGTATAGACGTTTAAGCATCTATTTGGATGCATAATAATTTTGAAGTATTTGTTCATTACGTCATAATATTTTTGTTGACGAATTTTTTTAATCTATTTGGCTTCATTTTTTATCGGATAAAAATACATTGTAATAGACAAAAAAAATATCGTAAAATGATTATCTATTTCTACCCTCATTTTTTTTCTTCTTTCTCTCTTTTATCTTTTTGAAGTTATAACGTATTTAAAAAACTTAAAATATTTTTACGAAAAAATATTATTGTAAGATATTTTTAAAAATATATTTTACTATAATTTTTTAAAACGTCGAAAAATTTTACAAAGTTACAAACGAGCTCTAAGTGTAGACAGAGCCAGGTTCCTCTTGAGAAGGGTGATGCCTGAGCTTTGGAAGCCTGCCAAGCGAACGTATCATATTGGTTAAGGTCGAGTTTGGGGACCGTATTGTTTTTTTAGATGTCCTTGGCTTGAGGTACGTGACTTCTTGTTATTCATTTTATTCTCATTCTTTAAAAAAATTGGTCATATTTTATTAATACTCTATCTCTAATTCTATATTAATAGGAAAATGATAGTTTTTTATTACTATTTATTTACTGAACTAGAACTAAATGTTTATTATTATATAAACTTATATTACTTATACAATTTATTAATTTTTTAGTCATACATTATAATACTTTTTTTTATTAACACAACCAAAGAGGGACCTGGATGAAAAAGGAGGGGGGGGCAATATATATTGGAGGAAATATAAAAATTTGGGAGGGGCCAAGGTTTGAACCCCATACCTCAAAATAATAGTTAAAATCCTCTAACCACTATGCCAGTTAGATAATTATATTTTTTATTAACTTTTATTTTATTTATTGATCGTATCTTTTAGTATATATGTATGTATATACTTTCTATATCGAAAAGTTGGGAGGAGGGGTGGCGAGGCTCCCCACGCTATAGGTGGATCCGCCCCCGGACACAACATATTATTTTAGAAAAAAGACACATTTTTATTACTATTATTTACTTTATTACAACTAACCACTTATCATCATATTATATAATTTATATGATTTCTAATGTGATTTGAATTAATTTGGAAAACATTATCCATAGTACAGAAAGAAGAAAAATAAAATTTCAATGTGAACATTTTGAATGAAACTTGACACAATGCAATTATTTTGTTAACATGTTAACATTATTGAATACTTATCGCACGTTCATAAAATTTCATTGTGCCTCGTCTTCATTATTTATCGCACGTTCATAATCATAATGACTATAATGACATATTAATGTTTCCAATAATCATTTCTATAATGATGATAATGATCATATTCTAACAAATTCATGATAGAATGAGTTAATATAAAACAAAATGAATTGATTTGATCACTCTTTCAATATATTTGAAATGAGAAAAAAATCTCGTCAAAATTTATTGTGAAAATATTTTTTTTACTTCCATATTATATTGGCTCACATTTATTTATGGTAGTTTTAATCTCATTACTTACTATAATTGTGGACTCACTCAATAATTTTCGATCCACCACTCCTTGGCAGGGTCAGGAAGCGGTCCCTGATACCACCATTGTTGATCTACGTGATCTGACTGCAGTGCTGCTTCGATATGAGTCGACTTATAAATGTTTGATATGGCAAGTAATTTTATTATCCTAAATAAAAAAAATGTACAATTCATTGAAACTGATATGAAGAGTACTTTCTCAAACAATTATCTTAACTCAAGTACTTTTATTAATATCCTCTGCTCATAGGGTTATGTAAACTTAATCTGCCAGCAATGCCAAACAAAATGATTAGGGCACAACCAAAGGCAGCAATGAGCGGGGAAGTATCGGAGCAATAAAAAAACTCTCATATCTCAATGTCATTAAAAATGTTTGAGTACATCAAACAATCAATTCCAAGTAAGACATGCACCTCTTATACAAAGTCAGCCAAGGTAGAAGGCATGAGAACAGGCCTCATATGATAAAGAAACATCAAATCTTAATTTCCATCCCCCAACAGAAGAATTTTCATAATGGGTTAATGTACAACATGCCAACTAACAATACAATTTTAAACCACCCACTCAATCAAATAGCAGACTGATCTCTTGCTAAAGAGTCGAGATACTCATCAACTGTGGTGTACTTCAAATGTGGGTAGAGCTTGTTTCCATCTAAGCCAGATGAGTCAATGTTGAAGTAGGTATGATCGCCCTTTATCAAAGTAGAATATATAAAGATCAAGTCCATGTTGTTAGGAAATGGTGTCTCTGCAATTTTACCAAAGACAAAACAATGTTAAATGACTAGTAAAAGTTCTCTTAAGCAATGTTAAATGGAAAATAACTTACTGCTGTAGTAGCCTAGTTTCATGTATAGATATTACAGTTTGTTGGTTCTGTCAACATTTATCTTGGATTCAGGCAACTTCCACATACTTAAGGTGTCCATGGTTTGAAGGAAAATACTAAGATGGTTTTCCTAAGAACATTAATGTTCTTCACAAATGCAAGTTTTATATTTTGGTCATCTGTTGTTTACCTAGATATAATAACTATATGTGCCTTTGTAGGTAGGAGAGAATTGGGAAATGTATTATATTTCCTATTTACATTTATCATATTTAACGTTTATAAGTTACACATAACAATAAAATGAACTACCTACAATCTTTCTAACACGCTGCTTAAAATCAAAAGTGTTGAAGTGCTAAACAAACCTTGAATGTTCTTGAGGAGCTGCTCTTCCGTCACATAAACTTTTGCAAGCTTCTTTCCAGTTTTTACCTCCCAACTCTCAACTATCTGGTTCTGTGAACAGACGTTGCCAGGGGGTCTTAAATACAACACTTTGTTTAATGTTCTCGGATCATCCATTGCACAGATTGTAAATGAAGCTACATCACTCTCCTTCACAAAGACAGCTACACAGAAACAAAGTGTGAAGGATAAAGAAACTAAAAGTAAAATATTAACTCTCATCTATTAGACCAAGTCTACAACTACTCAACATGATAAAAGCATGATAACAAGAAATCTACAACCATTCATCACGATAACAACATTCCATCTCTGAGTCTACTGAGTCTTATGCCTTAACTAACTTCATGATAACAGCATGTCATCCCATACTTTCTGTACTACAGAATCATGTACATGTTACTATATAAGTATCTATACTTAATGAAAATATGTGTGGAGCTACTTGAAACACAACAGGGATGACCCCTTTTACAAATCAAGTATATTCGTGATCTCTTACACCGCACCATAATGATAGATTCCAAGCCAGTTAAGTCACCTCTCGCCTCCAACACCAAGCTCCAACTGTCCAGGACACCATTCTCTAACCCTATACGCCAGACAGTTGGCTCTCTGCAATACCGCACCATTACAAGACCCGACATAGCTTTTGCAATTAGCTGTCTCCCAGTTCATGCACTCCTCAACCACTTATCACTGGCAAGTTGTGAAGCGGATTCTTCGCTATCTAAAATCTACTATTGATCTTGGTCTCTTGTATCTTCTTCGCCATCTATGCACTTACAAGTCTTTTCAGATGCAGATTGGGTTGACTGCTCCATAGACCACAAGTCTTTCGGTGGCTATGCCATTTATCTTGGTTCAAATATCATCTCTTGGTCAGTGAAAAAGAAAAAAACAGTGTCGCGTTCCTCCATCGAGTCTGAATAGAAAGCTCTTGAGGACAGCACAATAACTCATTTGTCTTCGCCCCTCCTCGGTTAATTCGGTTACCAACCTCTTGAACCATTTGTTCTATGGTGCAATAACATTGGTACTAGTTACTTATCTGCCAACCATATATTTCACTCTCTCTCCAAACATGTTGAAGTGGACTTCCATTTCGTTCGTGATGAAGTCAACGGACATCGTCTTCAAGTACGGTATATCTCTACTAAGGATCAAATTGCTGACATTATGACTAAGCCACTGTCGGGAGTGCGATTCAACTTTCTTCGGGACAAACTCCGTCTATTCTCTCGGTCATGCTGAGTTTGAGGGGGCGTATTAGACCAAGTCTACAACTACTCAACATGATAACAAGAAATCTACAACTACGCAACACGATAACAACATGCCATCTCTAAGTCTATCGAGTCTTATGCCTTAACTAACTGCATGATAACAGCATGACATCCCATACTATCTGCCTACAGAATCATGTACATGTACATTATATAAGTATCTATACTTAATGAAATGTTATGTGTGTTGAGCATTCCATCTGTGAGTCTATTTTCATCGACATTTCAACTAGTAAAAAAACTGATATTAGGTACTCATATTACGGTCTATTCAGCGAAGAAAAAGACATGGGTTTAAAAGTTTTGGACGGACCTTTAACATCTCCATGGCCAAAAAATTTTATTTTATCTCTAGGAGGAGAACTTAGGCCTGGCTGTAGAAGCGAGGGAAGCAAATATCTCATGAGAAAATTGCATGAAATATATGTGTAGGGAATGCCTTCTTTCTCTATGCAGCGTCGAATCTCAGCTTTATTTTTATAAAAGCCATAAGCCATATCAAGAATTTGAACCTTATCAGGGTCAGCACCAAACTCAGATGGCAAGAACCTCTGCGCATTGAGCAAACAATAAAAATGGTTTAAGATTTGTTATGTTGGCTTGAGAATTAAATGGTAGAATTGTGTCAATCCTATTGTTTGGTTTCTCATTTAACTCATGTGGGCTAGTCCAACAAGTTAATACAAGGACAAAAGAAAAATGGTGAATAAGCGGCATAAAAATTTAATATTCCAACCAAGATCAAACTGATACAACCAGTAATAGGCCCATTAAATAGATACCAACTCCCAAGTTGCCGGAGAATGCCATCCTAACTGTTCTTAGAATAAATGCACATAAAGTGATTCTTATGAATACTGATAATGTCCATAGCATAAGACGGTGAGCTTTTCTCCAGATTCAAGCAACTCTTGGTAGTGCAGCAATTCAAAGGTGTCATCAGATATAGAAAAATGAAAGTTTATAGCACTATAAATGCATAAAAAATAGCTCTATTGCCTTATCGTGAGGAAGCAATCGCCAAAATAAACAAACAAGAGAATTGAAGAAGTTCCTAGCACATATACCTTGATGCAACCGGCTTTCTTTATGGCCCGAAGCAGAAGCTTCTGCTCGAGGGCTTGGCTCGAAGGAACTGCACAAATAACAGTATCAACCTGCCTAACAGCCTCGAGAAGGCTTATAAAATCTTGCAAAGAACCCTACGCAATTAAAATGAATCACTAAAAAGATTGATGAAAGTGTCTTCACACTGAAATAAGAGCAAAAGAACTAATGTGGCCAATGAGTTCAGTGACTTTCGTACAACAGAAGTTGTACCTTTGTATCCCAAGCTGATGTTCCTACATAGTTCAGTTTCAATCATCATATGTCTCAATTAAAAAGGTGTTTGTCGCATTATGTAAGATAAATGGATAATTGACATTAAGAATCTAATGTGATGAACACATACAAGCAACCAGAGTCAAATGCAATCCAACTGAACAAGACCTGTATGGGCTACCGAAAAGATGCGAAATTGATGGAATCAGATGACAATGGAACTACAATCAAAGCCAAAACAATATCAAAGAATGCGGACTTTCTTTTCTTCAACGCGAGTTCAACATTTTATTTCACAAAAGAGACGATTTGGAGAGAGGGTGTGTGTGTAGATCTTCAAATGAGCATCCAGCTTGAGTGCTTGAAGTTTCAATCAGGAATGAAGAAAGAGCGAACCTTGAGAAGGGTGACGCCTCGGGCGACGAAGGACTGGAGGAGTTGGGACTTGGGGTCATCGTCGACGAGGGAAGTGGCGGCTCCGAGCTCTCTGATGAGGGCGAAGGTGGGGTGACCGGCCGCAACGCTTGCCCACACGAGCTCTCGGCCCAGACGCCCCGTCGCCCCGATCACCAACACTTTGCTTCTCTGCTGCTGCTGTTGCCGGCATTCCTCCGCCGCCGTCGTTGCCATTTGCACCACCTGCCGGAGAGCAGTTGTCACAAGCAGAACCCACTAAATCTTATAATTTGAGGATAATTGACCCCATTAAATTTGGGGATAAGTATAATAAGTACTAATATTATATTTTATTAATTTTATTATATAAATTGCTAGTCAATTACATATTTTTCTCTTTTCAATAAAATCTTATTTATTTATTTAGAATGGATCTTTTTACTTTACCTCTCAAGAAATAAAGTCCTACAAATTATTTGATTTTAACGCTTCTCTTATTTTTTTTATCTCTCACTAATTGATTATTGATTGACATATTTTTTTTATGTAATTTAAACACTCATTACAACTTCGGCACTTCCAATTATTTTTGGTTTCTTATAAAAAGAAGAAAAAAATATGTTTCTACGAGGGCAAGGAAGGTCGCAAAAAATGCTACCAGAAAAGAAAGAAATATGAATATTATATAACTTTATTTACATTTATCATTTTTTATTAATTTTTCCCATGACTTCACAATTTAACAAATGAATTTATTATGGAGATTCCATAACATTAAATTTGACTATAATAAAATTTTCAATGCATCAAAATGCTATTTTCTTAATTCCAATTGATTTATTTATGATTATTCTAAAATGTAAAATAGTCGAAAAAAGTTAGAAAGCACAGAAAAATAAACATGTGTTACGTTTGTCATTTCAGTATATTTCAAAATATTATTTTGTATTATGATCATCTCTCAATATATCATGTTTTCTCATGTGCTCATTAGTTTATTTAGATATTTCAGATTGAGATAAAATTTTGTTTCCATTTTAAGAGATATTTATTTATATGTTATACAAAATTTAAAAAAGATACCCTTTTGGGGTGTTATACAGCCGTCGCCTTCGAGGATGCTAGTAAGCAATGAGGAAGCTGAAAATCATACTAATCACCTACTAAGCACGTGATTAGAAAGTGTAGTTGAAAATCCAAGTGTTAAAGTTCATATAATATTATGAACAATTTTATATTTTATTTTTGTTAAAACTCCCTACTAATCTCTTTCAATTATTAATTTGTATTATTCTCATAAATCATGACACGCTAGGTCAGGGCAATGTTGTAAAACCCGGACCGGCAAGCGACTCGAAAAGGTCTCCGAACAAGGTCGGATCGGTCGAATCGGTTAGACCGGATGATCGAACCAATTGACATAAATATATTTAAAATAATATAAATAGTTAAAATTAATAATTCAAAATATATGATGTTACATAAATTACAACACATATAATTTTTCTATCCTAATTCATAAGTTCACGTCACAATCCTGGACGAACGCGTGCATCCAGGCCGCGCGCTTGGATGCGCACGCGGCCTGGACGCGCGCGTTCGTGACAGGCTGTGCGTCGTCCAGGCA
>LTAE01014775.1:0-11068 GCA_001647135.1 Pontederia paniculata | reverse complement strand
GTCGACCGTTTGTGTTCCACTGCTGCTCATATGCTGCTTATATGACCTCCTCCTCCTGAAACTGATTGACCGCTTATATCCTTAGGATGCCCACTGCACACATATGGTTCTTCATGATATGTATTACATGTGCAGTGGTCGTCCATTCCTTCAGCTCAGGTCGACCGCTGTACTGAACTTGTCTATGTCCTGTTACAGAAATCAGCTCAAACAAGTTCATTAGTACATACTGAGTTCACTTACAAATTTGTGATCTTTCAAAATATTCTCGAGATCCTAGATTCAACAATTTTGCTTGGTGCTGACTCTACTATTTTGAGTACATTATATTCAAGATCTGATTGGTGAGCACAAAAATAAAAAAATAATCACATGATAGTGAAGGTGAGGAAATAGCATTATGACAAGTGATTAAAACAAGTTTGTCTAGATCTGAGGCTTTATTTGGCGGGTCAAGTGATGATGGCGTGGTGGGGAAGTACTATTAACTCCTTGTTTGGATAACTGATGTGGGATGAGATAACATGTCTTTTGTTTGAATAAAAAGTTAAAGATATGGGATGAAAATGGATACTTTAGATTAAAACACAATTTTACCCTTTAACCTAATAAGTTTAAAAGATCACATGCAAGGGCAAAATGATCAGAAAAAATTTACCCCATGTGTGATAGATGAGAAGTTTGATGACGTTCGATACCCCTCCCGGTCCTTTTAAAACCTAAATCAAACATACCCAAACGATAGTTGTACTAGCCCATCCTTCATGACCCTTAGTAATCCATTCTAAAATAGTCATCCAAATACACCCTAAAGTGTTCTACATCCTATACAAGATGATCCTTCCCTTTGATACCATGTGAAAAGAGAAACAAATTGAAAAGAATTGAAGAGATTCAAGAGAATGCTACACGTTCTTCAATGCTTATGATGTTTATATATACATGTGTTCGCAACTGTTTAATATCACATAAGTATCTAACCGACTAACCCACAGATGAAGTTGTATCTAGTTATATGAAAACAGAACTATGATCGCCCTCCTTTTATCTATAAATAGAAGGATAAGTTATGCAACATCATTAGAATTTGAGAAAGCAATTCAGAAAGATCAGAATCCACAATTTCATTTTTGAATTCTTTCAATAGATTCACTAGTTCAACTCGAGTTCTGATTTGATTTGATTGAGCTAAAAGCGATCCGATGGCAAATTTGGATTTGATATGACCTATGAACTATTTGGATCGTACACAAACCGTCCAAACTGAAATAGTTTTTATAGCATTGCTTTCAAGTTTTGAATCTTTTCTCAACACGACACTATCTTAAGGATCAATTATTAGTTAAAAATTATTGAGATTTTTTTTATTATAATGGGAAGCTCATGGCTTCATATAATAAAATGGACAACGTAAAAATAAAAAAAAGATATACATGTCTTCATTATAGAAAAAAAATTCAAGACCTTCTAATCTACAAGTCCAGGATGAGCCACATATGTCCCATGATGGAGGAGTTTAATTTCCACCAAACTTTCAAAGTAATCAAATTGTTGGAACTCGAGGAGCACTAGAATCTTTTGACATAGAATTTTCTGCATTAGAATTTGGCCTCAGTAAAATAACAATTACCACTTCAGTATATGTAACTAAAAGTAGACATCATAACAAATAAAATTAAGTTGACATATTGCATGCCTGCAAACAAATATAACCACCATTTGTTCAATAAAAGCATCTCAGTTGTAAACGCCCTAACAAATCCATATCGCAATTGCCATCATTAACCAACAAACTCCAAAAGCCCAATACACAACAAACCTGCACGGCAAAATGTAATTATATATACAAAGAGGAAGCCATGCATTCATTGTCCCCCGCTACGTACGTGCATGGCACAACACAACTCTCTTCTTCCGTAAACTACACTACCACCAGGTCCCTCTATCATAACACCACCAGTTCCATCGATATGGCAGGCACCGTCATCACTGAACCTGCCGGCGCCACCTCCCTCCCGCTAACGTCTCCTCGACCGACCGTCAACCTTATCGAGCCTAGGAAAAAGCGCCCCGCCAAGGCCGTCCGCATCATACGCTCTATCTTTCGGTCATTCCCAATCCTATCGGCCCCCTCTGCCTGCCGCTTCCATGGTCCCCGTGGCCTCAGTCGGCCGGTGGCCGTCAATGATCAGATCAGCGGGGCAACACGCGCTACAGGCACCCTCTTCGGCCACCGAAGGTCCCGCTGCATCACCCTGACCATTCAGGAGAACCCCCGGGGCGTGCCAATCCATGTGCTTGAGCTAAGCATGCCCACCGGAAAGTTCATGCAGGACATGGCCGCGGACCACCTCCGAGTGGCGTTGGAGTGCGAGAAGAATACCGGCGACCATCGGCAGAGGAAGATGAAGCTGCTTGACGAGCCGCTGTGGCAGGCCTACGTGAACGGGCGAATGGTCGGGAACGCGGTGAGGAGGGAACCGACGGAGAGGGACCTGAAGGTGATGCAGATGCTATACAGCGTGTCCATGGGCGCCGGGGTGCTTCCGGATGACATGGCGGACGCTGCAGACGGAGAAATGATCTACATGAGGGCGCACTTCGACCGGGTGGTGGGGAACAAGGACTCCGAGACGTTCTACATGCTCAATCCGGACGGAAGCTATGGCCCTGAGCTCACTATTTTCTTCATTAGAGTGTGAAATATCTAACCCAAAAAAAAAAAGAGAGTGAAAAATCCATATGCACGAGGCCCGCTCCCTTCTCCCCAAAATTTTTAACATTAATAGAAGCATATAATTTATCATCTAAAATAATAATAGTGTACTGTAAAGCCCGGTCCAGGCCCATTTAAAGTTTTCTTTAAAGATTATTTTAGACATTTGGCAAATATACATATATGTATATATGTTGACTATCGGACGACAACACAAGAAATGGAGGAGAGAGAAAATAACCCATCTCCCTCGTACGATCAGAGAACACCGCAAAGAAAGGGAAGAGACTCCAAGCTTCAAAATGATTGTGAAGACATCTAAAGGCAGTACTCGGTGATGCATACAAAAGATGTAATTTTATATATTTGATATGTGTTTCATGTTGATTTAGCAGTAAATTATACCGAGTCATAATCTACTATTTTTTTTATTTTCTCGTACTACATGTGGAAAAAGATAGTATTTCGATATATTTTGGGCATATCAACAATCTTGTGACCGCAAAGGAGACCTCACAACCGTGAGGAATCATCTCATGGCCGATACAGAATGCCATAGTCACCATCAACTTTACGGGAGTGGAGCTATATTTCACAAGCACTATAAAGAGGTGGACTTCGCAGCATCATATGACTACATGGGCATGATGACCGATCTCACGACCACAACAAAAGATGCAATTTCTAAGATATATATTTTCGTAGGCATTAACTCGACTTCAAGGCTGTGACGACATGGACATTTACCCGATTCACGATCACAATGCATATTTACGGGTTATTAACTCAGTTGCCACACATGATCTATTATGTAATCCCTTCAAACCCTAACTACTCGATTCCAGATGTTATAAATGACACATAAGGGGTCCTTGGATAGGGGATCACGAAGACTTGGGATGAATTCTACAACCGAAGAGAAGTGAAGCAATGTCGATCTCGCACAAGGAATTGAAAGACACCGTCAACGATCTAGAACTTCTATTTGTATTTTTTGATTCTTTTAGGATGAATTCTGAATGTTATCTCATGTTTATTTCTCCAGTTATGGAGTGATTTGTTCTAGGGTTGTACTGAGTGGAACCCCTGACTTCGGATCTTTCTATTCTTTCTATTAGTTGGAACCTTTTGATAGTACTTATGTTACACTTAGTGCATTTCTAATTTATGACTCTCTTGCATGATTTATATGCTATCTGAGAGGAACTTTTATTTTTGCTCTTGATCTTAATTCAGAATTGATCTAGGTATACCTGTGTATGAATACCATGAGTTAAGAGAAATCGAAAGAGCTCTACTTGTGTTGTCATCTAAGAGAAATTGATAAAGAAATTAGATTTATAGGGATTGTGTCAATGCATTATGTTTGATATCAATTAAAAATCAAAAGGGTTAGTTTACGCATGTCTAAGGCATAATAGGCATCTCAAACCTAAAATATTTGCGAGTTGAGACTAGTGAATTAACACAGGTCATGGTGTTTCGAATAATTTATTCATCTACCATTTTCATTTCATTTTTAATTTCTTTCTCTAATTTTATCCATCCATATGTACTAAAATTATCTTTCTTCTTATCTCATGAGATTTTCCATTCTATCTTTAGGTATTGGAAGGTCCTTGGTTATGGTCGTATAGATGAGGTACTGCATTGCTTCTCTATCTGCTTTGATTGCTATCTACCAATTGCATGTGATCATCCTTCTATCTTTTGTTTTCTTATTTTTTTAACTTTGCATCTAAATCTCATTATAGCCTACTCAATTTTTTATTAGGATTAGATTGCAATGTTACCAATCCTATTGTGATCGACGTTCCTAATAACTTTCTTACTTGCGCGACTAGTATACTTGCTATTAGTCTGTTACTTAATTGCCGCATCAAGTTTTTGGTGTCTTTATTGGGGAACTTGTTAATATTTTAATATTGCTTTCTAGAGTTATCATTAGTCGAGTTTTATCACTTTTCTCGTTTATGTGATTGTACACGCATTGAGAATCAAGAGGAGATCACAACCTAGACTTCGGGAGTCCTTCAGAAGATATACTTTAAGACGCAATACAAGGAGCTTGAGTGGTCCTCTACTGTTCGACCCCGAGATCGAACAAACATTGCGCCATTACAAAAGAAATGCTGAAAATCCAAATAATATGGCAGACGACAACTAGTTAGGAAATCAAAATGCCGACAACAACAATGCTGCCAATCCTCCGGTCCAACCTGCTTATAGAACCATGTGAGACTACACATTGGGGCAACTATAAGAAAGACCACAGGGTATGACAATTCCTCAAGTAGATGCCAACTTCTACATCTAGTATGAGACAATACAAATGATGTAGCATGAGTGTTTCTATGGGAATAAGGATGAAGACCCCTTCGGTCACGTGCGGAACTACATGAAGTTATTCCATAGATTCAATATCAATGAGTTTTCCATGATGCGGTCATACTTCACTTGTTTCCTTTCTCACTAAGGGGAAATGCATCTTCTTGGCTATCAACCATCGGGTTGGCACTATTACTACGTGGGAGAAACTAAAGAAAGCCTTCTACAACAAATACTGCCCTTCCTAGAAGGCGATGAGGCTGATCTTTGAGACTCACTAGTAGAATGATATAGTTCTACCTCAGAAGAAGGTTGGCATTTGTTAGGTGGATAATGCCATGAATATTACAGATCAACTAGAAGCTCTAAACAGAAATATGTAGTTTATGGGAAGGGACACCACTAATAAAGTAAAGACTGTTACCTGTGAATTCTGGAGTGAATGACATTCGAACCATGAATGCCCCACTGGGACCAACGCGACTAAGTAGAAGCTTGAGAATGCAAATTACATTGCTTACAATCTCTTCAAGAACAATAATGTAAGCAACCTTTGGATTCTACCTAGTCCTTAGAATGAACCAGAATTATTGTTGGGTTAATAGGCCACAACAACCCCCTCCCGACTTCCAAACTCGACAAGAGTCAGAGACTAACTTAAAAGATATTCTGGGGAAGTTCATGACCACATTTGAAGGAAAATTCACAAATCAAAATGCAGTCATTAAGAACCAAGAGTCTCAGGTGAGACAATTGGCGAATATCATTTTTGGAAGACAACTAGACTCCTTACACCATTGATATTGAGAAAAACCCCAAGGAGCACGCCAAAGTTATCACCACTAGGAGTGGACATCAATTGGAAGGCCCCAACTCTCCAACCATTAAGACACCAGAAGATATAAAGGGAGGTTCATAAACCATTGTAGAAGAGACAAAGGCTGAATCAAGAGGAGCTAAGAAAACACCCTCCATACAGAAGCCTGTCAACTTCCCCTACCCTGAGAAGTATCATAAGGTGAGGTTGGACAACCATTTCACAAAGTTTCTCTAGGTGTTTAGCAATTGTAGATCAACATCCCATTCCATGAAGCCTTTGCTCAGATGTCTAGCTAAGCTAAGTTCTTCAAGGACATACACAACAACAAGAGGAAGGTCGAGCTGACAAGAATTATTAAACCAACACCTTAGTGTTGTTCTTTGTGTCATAGGGGCTTGCCGCAAAAACTTCAAGATCCAGGAAGTTTCACTATCCCTTGCTCTATCGGTGACTTCATATGCATGGACGCCCTCCATGATCCCGACACCATCATAAACTTGATACCATACTCAGTCTATCACAAGATGGGAATAGGAAAGCTGGAGGAGACAAGTGTACTGTCGTAACTTGCTGATCGATCAATTAAGGAAGAGGCCTCCTTGAAGACATCTTGGTAAATGTGGACAATTTTGTCTTTCCTACCAACTTCATAGTGATGGACATGCAGGCATGAGAGGACGCATCTATCATACTGGGGTGATTGTCTTTGGAAACTAGAAAAACACTCATCGACGTACAACAGGGGAAGCTGACAATATGATTGGAAAACGATCATATAATTGATGAGCTGGTGGCAAAGGCAGTGCAAGAGGATGTAGGATCATCCACGCGCCTTGATAACCTCTAATCTGATATAGGGAAGAGTCAAGCTAATGCCTATAGATTAGAACTACTCTGTCTGAACTCCTAAGCATTTAGTTAGATTTTTATTATTTTGGATATTCAATCTCTTTTTGGAACTATCAGGCTTAGTTAGGTTAATAAATTTCCTCCTAAATTTTATGTTCTCGTGTCGGATATTCAATCTCTGTGTGTAGTGCATAATATGTTCTAGGAAATGACATCACACAGGATTCGAAGGCTGCGACGAGTGACTTCACGATCGTTATAGAAGAACAATCGACAGCAGCGATTTCACGAGCCATGAAACTCACTTCACAATCACTACAGAGACAAGAAAAAATGTGACCAAATTTCATGGGCCATGAATCAGGATTCATGGCTGCGACTAAATGATGAAAGAGACCATCAATATCTCAGTACCATGAAAGATGACTTCACGACCTCTATCGAAGACCTCACGCCAACCCTAATTTTTCATGGCCGTAAGCACGAATTTATGAGTCATAAATAGGTTCATATTGATGACAAATAACAATTATTTTTGCAAGACATGTCTCGAGGCATTGACGGACGTAAGAAGTTGTCTAATGGCTATTTTGATAATCACGACCGTTATGCATGGGGTGTGAGGCTATTTAGTGGGCGCTAGCGATCCTCTTCTTCATTAGAAGCCCACACCTCCTATTCATGATCAATAGGCGATCCCCTTCAATGAGTACTAACGATCTTTGTCTAGTGCCAACCGCAATAAGACCCTCTTTGTCAATGATGATGAGCAGATCCGATGAAAGCCCCTTTGCCGACGAGAGCACGTTACAAGAATCGGCCATCGCACAACGACGTCACTGGCCATCGGCGATCAATTGACTTTGCCACTCACAATCAGAAATCAAGCACCTCCTCGGTAGCTTCGTGATGCCGACACACATTGAGAAATCACCAACACACAACACCATAGATGAAAATTCACAATTACACGAGATCAATGATTTCATGGGTTGTGGACATTTTTATCACGATCGTGAAGTTTGCCCTAATGCCCACAAGGCCATTCTTCATGACCATGAAGTCGTTCCTAGCTCCAACTAAGGACTTACTACCGTGAAGTGTCGACTACCAGACTGTGAAGAAGCATCAATAACACCTTGCTTCTGCGAATGCGCATCCCTACCCGTTGCACTGGCCGCCAGTCCTCTCGTCGACTGGCAGAAGCTCTAGAAGAGAGAGATGCCGCCCAGGAGGACCTCACCGACCGACTAATCGAGTGCTCCCTCCAGATTAATCCATGCAACAATGATCAAAGGAGGAGGGACGAAATATACAAGCAGCGCAAGCTGGCCACCACTCAATTCACCATGACACCACCACGATGCATCAACATGTGAGATGACATCTTTGTTCATGTTCGATAGCATTAGTGTCAACTATTTCATCCGTAACTGCTGGATGACATACAAGGAGATCAACTTGGAGTTCCTCGCCACCCTCATCATCGACCAGCCAGCTATCGGTTTTAAAGACTATCAATTTGCTAGTGAGGGTGACGAGTGCATGCTAGCTAACTTCTTTGGCCAGCTAACCATCTCTAGCGAAAGACACTTAAACTACCAATTGGTAAAGAGTACAAGTATTTGAAACTCCATTTTTCGATATGTACATCATATCCTGTCATGTTGTCTATTTTCTAGGGGTGACAGTGAGGGGCAGTGAACTCAACAGACTTATTTTTTCTTGATTCTTTGCCTGAATCTAGAGGATCATAGGAATGAGAGTCTGCCATATGATTTTCTAGATTTAAATACAGTGACATAGATGAAGCTGGTCAATATAGTGGACGACGTCTAGGTCTTCATATTCAAGAACAGATTGGAGATTCTCCAAGTGGCCGAGGTTGATCACGTCACTTCCTTCATTCATGCCGACTAGATCCTACTTCTAGCATGTGCTATTGCACTCGAGCGTCGTACCATCCTGCCATGCCAAACTAAGAGCATAAGTGAGAAACCAAAGACCGAGTCTAAGTCGGACCACCAACTTGTAGACATGGACATCGACCTTCCACAAGGCACCTCCAGTCAGCCACCGCCGCCTTCTACCTTTGATTTTTCATCTTTTTAGGCTAGTCTAATAGCCATCTAGGCTCAGCAGCAACAACAGTATAGAGATCTTCGAGCCTTCCACTAGCAATAGTAGACCTCATGAGACAAGAAGATAGGCAACATTATGAGGACCTTCGCATGCACCAGGCCACCTCGAGAGGATGTTGCAATGCCACCATGACTACTATGTCAGCCAAGTTCACTACGATGCACTCCTTCCTCCGTTAGATCACCCTGACCAGTGGACCGTCTAGTTGTAGTTTTTCCCTTTCTTTTGAGTTTGTGCATATTTTCTCTCTTCACATTCATGTACTTTTGTTTTCTTTGTGTGTGTTCAACTTCTCCCATTTGATTTCCACCAAAGACGGTGGTAAGTTCATGTAATGCCCCGAAACCACATCCTGCCACGTGGATGAATCGACATTTTCCACGTGCAATGATCAGTTCATATCACCCATATATGCAAAGACCTACATGTCATGCATATAACATCAATGTAAACATAGAGCATATCATAGGGTTCTCTTAACCCACACTTATAATCAACATATGATCATTAATATTTTCTTTGCATTTGCTTCTTAGCCAATTATGCTCCTTGACTTAACTTTAAGTCTATGTTTCATCTTGCTTCTTATCTTATTTATGCATTATCAATATAATGCATCTTTTTAGTCATCTTGCTTTGTTTTACTTGGCATTATCAATATGATGCAAAATATACTTTAGCCTCATTGATATAATGCTCCTTTAGACATGAATCCTTTATTTAGCATTAACTTTCAATGCCCATAGGTCCATTTGGGCTTAACTTCATTATTCATGTCATTTTCTTTATCTTTCATCTTCTTATCATGTGACCCTTTTGAAGTTAATCTTTTAACTTCACATAAGCCGTCCATGGACACATGTCCTTTGGTTATCTTATTTGATCGAGGGTCGTTGTCCACACCAACTTAGTTCGGCTGATGAGGACAGGAACACGCGATTGCATCTCCCCTTTCGCCCCTTTGGGCTTTTAGGAATTTAATCCAAGGAGTGACCACCCATACCGGTCACGTGTCAAGTGTTTTCTCCCTCCTTCTTTTTAGATGTGCACTAGACTTATCACAATCCATCTTTTACTTACAATACATCAATCAACAATACAATCATAACATGTTTCATCTTTTAAACCCTACTTTCGACTTAACATACATAATGAGTTCTAGGTGCGAGCAATACATCAAACGATATCCTTTGCTTTATCACGAGCTCCTGATTGAATTTTAATCATCATAACATAGGTCATTTGGGAATTAAGAACATAACTATCTAAACATTTAAGTGGTTACGGTTTTATTAATGTGTGTTACAGTCGAAATCATTGCCGCTACATTAGTCACAAGCCCGCTAGGCCGTAGGGAAACGTCGTCCAACTGTAGTCAGACACTGTTCCTTTGCAAATAATTCATTTTGTTAACTATGATAACTACGGGTATCTACATACTCACTATGACCTGGAACGACCCGCTATGACCCATCAAAGGTTCGCTTCGGCCCACTCTGAGCCGCTATGGCTCGAACCCCTCGCTACGGGCCATGAATGCCTCACTACAGTATATTAGGGACCTTAACATGCATCATGATCAACTTAGCTCATTCAAGCGTTTCATCAAACACCTATCAAGCATGATATGAAATCTTCAATATTAGGAACCTTAACATGCTAGAGCTTGTTTTATACATACTAGCATAAATATAAACCTTAACTTCCATCTCTTCATGTTCAATAATCATTAATTGCAATATCTAATTTTATCTAGAGATGAGGATCCCCTTATACATACCTTTCTTAAGATTTGTCATGTTTTCTCCTTCTCCAACTTCTTCTTCCTCATTTGCCTTCTCTTCTTCTTTCTCTCTAGCTTACTCCCTATTGATCTTGCTGTGAATTCCTCTCCTCTCCCACTTGGTCTTCTGCAGCCAACTAAGGAGAAGACCTCAGCTCTCCTTCTTGATGTTCTTGGATGTGAAAAACAAAGGGGAAAAAGAAGGCTGGTGGGTTCTCTTTTATAAGGCTCTTGTAGTGGGATTTTTAGTGAGTGAAGGTGGAGTTTGTTGAATCTAGGATCCCGAGAATATTTTGATCACAAATTTGTAAGTGAACTCAGTCTGTACTAATGAACTTGTTTAAGCTGATTTTTGTAACAGGATATAGACAAGTTCAGTACAACGATCGACCTGAGCTGAAGGAATGGACGACCACTGCACACGTAATAC
>LTAE01014773.1:0-11069 GCA_001647135.1 Pontederia paniculata | reverse complement strand
ACTAAGTTTCCTTACAAATTTGTGGTCATCGAAATACTCTCGGGATCCTAGATTCAACAATCTCCCCTTTTTTGATGATTACAGATTCATAAGGAGTGAACTTAGAGTTAGTTATAAACATGAAGCTTATTCAAAAATTTTAACTAACCAAACATTCAATAGAGGAGATTAGGTCAGCAATAAATTTGTGAATCAGAATTGAGATAAAGAGCTGAAAATTTATCAATGTGTGCATATATTTTGGTATAAAATTCCACATAACAGCTATACAAATAATTTAGAAAAGTGGGGTAATAAACATGAGAGAATGTACGTTTAAACCTAAAATGAGCAGAATATGAGAGTGTTTAAGCACGAAATCATCTATATAAAAACTACTTATCAAATTACTAGCCCTAGACTTCAACTAATGGGGATTTGGAACCTTGTGTTTTTGTACAAACAAATTTTTTAAACAAAATAAGTTCTTGAAAAAGTGAATTTTTGAAAAGTATATTCGAATTTCAAATTTGAAAGAAATTTTTCTTGAGAATATTGGAAAAGAAATTGTGTAAGTGGTGTTGGGAAATTGACTTTATGACATAGTTATATTATTTTAGTGATGCAAACTTTAAGAAAATATGAGTTTTTGTGATGCAAACTTAGAGTGAGAGGACATATGTTTTGATGATGTAAACTTACAAAAGGAACATGTGTCAAAAAAGGAAGCCAAATAGCATAATTAAAATTGACGTAAATAATTTATCATCTTAATTTCATCATACTTGAATTGAGAAATGAGCATATGATTTATAATTTTTCTATCAGCTCTCTAAAGAATTAAGAATGAGCATAATTGATCATTTACACTAAATGTTTCGATCCAGTTACTATATGTGTCAAAGAGAAAAGTCTAATAGTATACATTAAACATCAACTGAATATTTGACTATACTCTCATGAGATTTTAATTGAGACACAAATAGAACAATTGTAAATAATACTTATGTTTGTCTATAGAATAAAATTTTATTACATTCAAATAGTTGTGCAAAAAGTTATGATAAAAATAGTGGAGGTCTATCAAGATATTCAACAAAGTCGGTTTACTAGTCTTGTGAAAATTTGCCGACTGATCTCAAAGGTCAGATGACGCAACTTTTACAAAATGAAGATCGGATAACCAACTCTGTCAACTACCCTTGAAAGTTGGTTGAAGCAGCCATCACAAAATGAAGGTCGAATGATCAAGTCTATTAACTGACCTAGGAAGTCGGGTGAAACAACCTTTACAAAATAAAGATTGGATGACCAAGTTAGTCAACCTACCTTTAAGTCGGATGAAGTGTTCTAATTTGATGTTTGAAGATGTTTTTGTTAGATCTGATCGAAGCATAAATACAAAAGTTGTAAATTTTTTATTAGATTTCTATAGAATCAAGAATCATGTTAATCAAATATCTGATTGAAATAATACAAGGGTATATTTGAAAAAAATTATAATATTAAGTTTTTGGGCCAAGAAACAAACTAATGGTCATATTTTTAGAAGAAGCTTATAAAAGGGCAAGATGCTTCCTAGGAAATACAAGTATCAAAGGGAACTAAAAAATTTGATATTTCTTGAGTTAAATTGTTGAACATTTTTTCTCTGACTTTCGTGTGTGCAATTATATAAGAGGAATTGTAAGAGAACACAATAGTTATATCTTGAGAGAGATATAGATCTTTTTATAATAAAAAGGTTTTAACCTACCATTTGAGCTACAAAAATGGGTTAAGAGTTAGCTCATTCGTAAGAGAAGTTCTCATATATTCTCTTGAGCAGAGAAAGTGTTGTAAGAGCTTCTATTGTGAAATAGGTTTGTCTTACCTTTTGAAGCACATAAAATACAATGCTGGTGTAATTAGGTCTTCCTTGCTCTAAGAATGAAAGTGGATCTCTGACGATTCTCTAAGTTGAGAAGTCAGAACGATGACGTAGGCGGTGGCTGAATCTCATAAAAAATCCTTATGTTTGCATTGCCTACTCTTTACTTCCCTTAGCTTAGTTGCATTTGTTTTGATTGCTTGTGTACATCAAGTTTTATTGTTTAAGTTTGTTAAATTAGTTTTTAACTTCTGCAGTTTTATTGAGAAATCAATTTAATTTTTTTAATACATCAATTCATCTCTGTCCTCTCCCCCTTCCCACCCTCTCTTGGTACCAAGTGATCCAACAAAAGGAAAATAATTTTCCATTTAAAAAGGTAAATAAGGAAATCATCGAAATAAACAGAATGCATCTTGATTTTTTTACTCGTGGTACTATCTTTATCACATATTTAGTGACATATGTGTTATGTCCATGCATCATCTTTCTCTTCTTTACTAAGTTTTTGGTCCTCCTGCTGCTCTGCTTCTTCCAACTATATAAAACCAATCCCCTAGAGCCATCTTCCTCTAGGCTTGCATGTATGTTGTGTAGAGAATGGATAGATTGGTGTATTAAAATTAAACATATTGGAATCATTTAAGTAGAAAAGATATGCTAAGTAATAGGAAAGGAATGCAACCTCAAGTTGTAATTTTCCGTTTAAAATGGTAAAATTAGGAAATCATCAAAATAAACAGAATGCATCTTGATTTTTTATTGAGGTACTATCTATCTTTATTACATATTCAGAGATATGTGTGATATGCCCATGCATCATCTTTCTGATCTCTAGTGAGTTTTTGGTCCTTTTGCAGCTTTGCTTCTTCACACTACATACGAAACCAAACCCCTAGGGCCATCTTCCTTTAGGCTTGCATGACGTTGTGTAGGGAGCAGATGGGTTGGTGTATAAAAATCAGAAAATTCGATAAGCAACTAGGTAAACCGATATGCTAAGTAAGAGAAAAGGAATGCAAACTCAAGAAGTAAGATTTGTTGATGAGGCTCGACCCAACTCTTTGGACTACGTGTGTCCCCGCTTCAACTTTTCACATCTTGAAAACTTTGGATATCCATTAAATTTCTTCTTTATGAATAGGGAAAAGAAATCATTTACGGTCCTTTCGCCTTTTCTACTGTCAAGAGTAAAGACAACACCTCTTCTCACTCAAGATGTTTTATAATATTTTCAAGGTGTATATGTCATTTACAACATGGAAATCATTCAAAAGTAAGAGAGAAATATCAAGAAATTTGCAAGTGATAGTTCAAATTTGCTCTTAAGTGCTCCTCAATGCTCTTGAATAATTTATCTAGTAATATTTGTTGTATCGGAAGCTTGGAGGAGTATTTTATAGACTTTTGATGTTATTATAGTCATTGTTGACTCAAACTCCGGTATAGAACTCGAAATTAGTCGTTATTGTAGCGAACTTTCTTGGCCGGTTGATGCGGGCGAGCTTCTTCGGGCGTTTCCGTATGGGAGTGTCATTAGTGGCCAGCAATGAGGACTATGGTTGGAGAAATGACATTTTGGGATAGGCCGATCAAATGGATCTAGTCGCTGGAGAGAAGAAATGAATGTAAGGTGAGTCGTATTTTCGCTTTGAACTTAAATCACACACGTGATTTTCCCATTCGTCGATCGAGCAAATGAATGTGGTTGGTGAACTTGGGAGTTTCTCAACTAGTGTTTCGATCATTATTGTCATTGTAACACCCAAAAATTTCAGGTAATTAAAATAAAATGATAAAAAGGAAAAATGAAGTAAGAGATAGAATATGATTAGGATTAGGAAAAGGATAAGAGACAAAGCCAAATTATTATTCCTAGTCCTAATTAAATTGGTTTACAAGGGACTTCTAATCACAAACAAACTCTATCTAAAGGGAGTTTTCTTTCCCTATAAATAGGATCCAACACCCCGCAAATTTAAATAAGTAGAATTGATTAATGAAGGGTCCAACACGGACCGTGTTGCTCTCGATCGCGAAATCAGAAAAAGAAGATCCAACACGGACCATGTCTGAATCGGACACGGGTTGTGTTGTTGTTAAGTCATGACGAGTTGAGCCAACAAAAACAGACCGTGTCAACTCCACGTGACAGAGTCCTGGCATGATTAAAGCATGATTACAAATTTAAGTCCATTTTAAACTACCAGAAGCCTTATGACTCCTTTATATAAATCCTATCCAAGAATCCATTCTCCCTAAGGCTATTATTTGATATCCTAGCCATCAGGAAGCTCTCTCTCTCTCTCTCTCTCTCTCTCTCTCTATCTATCTATCTATCTATCTTGTAGGATTATTTGACACCAAGAAGGGGAGGGGGGTGAATTTGTGTATTTAAGATTTTCTCAAATTATTCAAAGTTACCACACAAGAGATAATGCAACTAATAAGCAAGTAAATTAAAGATAAGGAGAATTGTAAACTCAATTTGTTGATGAGGTTCGGCCAAATTCCATGGCCTATACCCCGCTCCGACATCTCATGCCTTGAGAACCTCGGAGTTCCACTAACACATTTCTTTTCAACTAGGGAGAAGAAACCCTTTGCTACCTCTTAGTCTTTTCACCGCTCAAGGGGTAAGACTAAATCTCTTCTCACAAGGAGCTTCAGACTCTCAATTACAAGAAAAAGCTTCTCACTGAGTCTCTCTTTTACACTATGGAACTTTAAGAAACAAGAGATGGAAGAAATCAATGCAAATTAAGGATCAAAATCTCTTTTGTGCTCTAGGATGAATGCTGCTTGAATGCTCTTCAATTCTTGATTATTTGAGCATTCATAATGTCTTATATATCTTCACAACTTCAAAATTACTGTTGCTAACCGTTCTCACTTGAAAAATAGTTGTTAGTCTCATTATAATTGTGGGTTGGTTGACCCCTGACATCAGGTCGGTCGAACGACTTTGTATGAAAAACTAGCCATTGAAGCTATCAGCATAAGGTCGGCTGACCCTTTCTTCGACCGACCTTCAAGTGCATCGACCGACCTAAACTTCTATTATGCTTGACGTCGCCCGACTTAAGTTAGGTTCGACTGATTTCCCTTTGTACATCGATCAACTAAGCTCTTGTTCGTCGAGTGATTCAACCAACTATTAAGGGTTCGGCCGACTTTATATGGGGTTCAACCGACTTCAATACTTTTGTTCATCCAACTTAATTGAAAGTTGTCTCGAGTATGCTTCTTCTTTGTCCTGCCTTTTCAACTCTTAAATAACTTCATTAGTATACATAATTCCATTCGTTTGTAATCATAAAAATCCAGGTTTAACTTGTGAGTTCCAACAATCTCCTCCTTTATTATGATGACAAACTAATGGATGTTGAAAATGACAACATGAATAATGCTCCCCCTATCTTTGTGCTCCATATTAAACTAATTATGAATTCGATAAAGCATATTGTAAGCATCGTAAATCTTGTATCATAATAATGTGCACATAGTGAGTGTAGTCGCATAAAAACTCACATAGATAAGTCATGCATATTCAAATAGTAAAATGATAGAAGTCACCCATAAACATCCAGAATATATTCTCCCCCTTTTGACATCACTAAAAAGGAGAGCTAAAAACAAACGAAGATATCTAAGTGTCATCGGACGGACGCGCCTAAAAGCTTAAAATAGGAAGCAAGGTCAGCTTGAAGTCCTGCAACATCATCCCTCATCGCTTGTTGTCCTATCTCAAGGGCGTCCATCCTCTGAAGAAGAATGTCATAACTACGTGCCGAGGAATGAGTGACATGAGTGTGCGCAGACTCCGGAGCGCCAACATCAAGGATCTGAGTAGAAGTTGGAGGAAAGTCCATCTCAGGAGGAGGAAAATCCGTGTCCATAGGTATGCTACCTCCGTCAGTGTGCTCGTCAGCTCCAGTAGGTGCATTTGTAGTGGCGCCCTCATCATCCTCTGATACATCCACATCCCCATCAACCCAATCGTCATCATGAAGGAAAAGTTTCTTTTTGTGGAGGGTGATCCGATCAATGATCACAAAACGGGTGAGTGGGAAAGGCTCATAAGTGGGAGGAATGATAATGTTTTTGTTGACAAGGGCTCGAGTGAGAATTAGACCAAAATAAAGGCCAACAATATGTCCATGTCTACTAATAACCTACTCACGTGTCTTGGACATAGTATGAATAATAAAACAGCCAAGATTAAAATGAGCTCCGTCATGCTGAAGAAGACAGTACATAAGGTAGACATCAAATAAGTAGAGATCAGTGAAATGACCATGACAGTGAACAAGGATACGACTAATAGTGTGATGAGCAATCTTCATTATAGGACTAAGACACCTATGACTGAGCTTAGCCTAAAACCTCTGAACTCTCCCCTCAAAGACAACCTCAAGAGCAGTGGCCATAGGAATGTCCTCCTCGGGCCATCCAAAGGAAGAAAAGGTGCTAGTGCGGAAATAGGGAATGTCAAACATTTCACACACGTTCTGAGGAGTCAGACGAATGGATTTCCCTAAAAAGAGACCCCTAATCTCCCTAGTGCTAACATCATAGATCATGTTAGCATAAAATAAACAAACAAGATCAGGAATGATAGGATCTTGAACCTCAAGAAGATTATACCAATTAATTTGCATGAAAAGATCCTTGACTTGAGAAATGTTTAGTGAGTCTCAATCAACTTTGTAAAGTTTCCCAACTTTACGCTTAGCATACAACTTGTCAAATGAGTTGGCAACTTCTTGACTAACAAACATGGACTCATCATAACCCCAACGAACATGGACTAAGAAATCAGGAAAATAACCTAGAACCCTAGATCAGAATTTGGCCACTTCAATTTTAGGACTCAATCATGGTAAAATGTGTTAGTCGGGGATCGTGATCGAGGAAAGAAGGGTGTGCCGAAGGATTCCAAGCAAAAAAGAGAAGCACAGATGACTTGGACTGAATCAAACACATCAATGATCACAAAGGAGAAAGAATAAGGTTTTGAACACAAATTGTCACTTAGGGTTTGAAAAGAGGGGCAATGTGTATTTTTGAGAAAAGAGATCAAAATAGGAACAAACAAACAATGAAAAATTACCTTAGGGCCTCGATCGAACGTAAGAAGAGAGAGAGAGATCACCCGAATAGGAGAGAGAATAGAAGAAAAGAAATAAGAAAAAAATGAGTGTTTAAGTTGTATATATGTTGTTTTTACGTGGGTCGGTCGACCCCTGTTATAGGTCGGTCAACCGACTTCGTGTCAATCGGGTTTAAAGTCCTGAAATTTGAGAGTCGATCGAGCCTAACTGAGATAGGATCGACTGACCTTTCAAGTCGGTCGAGCCTTGTTCTGATAGGGTCGACCAACTTGTCCTGATCTCGTCGTAGGTGAATCTAAATCTCATCATATTGAGGATCAAAATTATATAACATAAATGTAGGTGTTGTGCAACACCATTTTGATGTTCAATTCAGATAAAAAATGCAACTGAATAACCAACACATTTTATTTTGAATTGATTAACAATCAAACATTCCTAATTCCCTTCTAAGCATGCAAAATCGTTCTTCACTCAAGGGTTTTGTGAAAATATCAGCAAGCTGAAACTCAATGGAGACATATTCAATGACAATTATTTTGTGACTCACATATCTCTTTTGAAATGATATCTTAAGTCAATATGTTTTGTTCTTGAATGTTGAATGAGATTTTTCGTCATTTTTATGGCATTAGTATTATCACATATCATAGGTGATGTTGAGCTAGTTATGTCATAATCCAACAATTGTTGTCTAACCCATAAAATTTGTGCACAACAACTATTCGCCGCATTGTATTCCGCTTCGGCGGTAGAAAGAGCTATTGAGCTTTTTTTCTTACTAACCCATGAAATGAGAGAGCTACCAAGAAAACAACACATCCCGCTAGTGTTTTTCCTATCAACTTTACAACCAGCAAAATCCCCATCGGTATATGCATGAAGATCAAAAGACGAGTTTCTGTCATACCATATGCCTAGATCACTAGTGTGTCTAAGGTATCTCATGATACGTTTAACGACAACTAAGTGACTTTCTTTAGGTGAGAATTAAAATTTAGCACATAAACATACACTATACATAATATGAGGTTTAAATGTGGTTAAATAGAGAAGACTAGCAATATACCTCTATACCTCTTTTGATCAATGGGTTTTCTGGTTTCATCCATATCCAACTTGGTAGTTGTTCTCATTGGGGTTGAACTTGCTTTACAATCATGCATGCCAAATTGTTTACGGACTTCTTTGGTGTATTTTTCTTGAGTAAGCAATATCCCATCCTTGATTTGTTTGACTTGAAGTCTCAAAAAGAAGTTGAGTTCTCCTACAAGACTCGTCTCAAATAGTATTTTCATAAGAGCTTCATACTCTTTGCACAAGCATTCATTAGTAGCACCATAAACAATATCGTCAACATAAATGTGCACAACTAGGATATGTTCGTTTTGATGTTTCAAAAATAGTGTTAGATCCACTCTCCCTTGTTGAAAATTATTTTCTATTAACAATGAGCTTAACCTTTCGTACCATGCTCTAGGAGCTTGTTTAAGACCATAACGAGATTTTTATAATTTAAAAAAATGATTTGAAAATACGGATTCTCAAAGCCTTGAGGTTGCTCAACATATACTTTTTCATTTATATATCCATTTAAAATTATTGATTTTACATTCATTTGAAAGAGTTTAAGATCTTTAAAACATGCACAAGCCAAAAGCATATGTATAGCTTCAAGTCTAGTGATCGGTGCAAAAGTCACATCAAAATCTATCCCTTCAACTTGTGACTAACCCTTGATCACTAATCTAGCCTTGTTTCTCACAATAACACAATTTTCATCTATCTTGTTTCTAAAGACCCACTTAGTAAAAATTATGGGATGGTCTTTGAATCTTTCAACAAGCATCCAAACTTTATTTCTTTCAAAATTTTCAAGTTCTTCTAACATGACAATTATCCAATTTGAGTCATTTAATACTTCATCAACATGTTTAGGTTCCATTTGAGAAAGAAATGCCGAAAAAGCACATATATTCTTAGAGGAGTTGTGAGCTTTAATACCATCACCCAAATTACCTATAACTTGATCAAGAGGGTGAGAGGAGGCATGCTTCCAATTCTTTGGCACTATCTGTTGAGCCTCAATTGGTTGTTCTTCAATGATCTCTTCATATAATGGATCATTGTCCAAGTTTTCTTGCATATTTTTCTCAATTTGCAAGTTTCCCACTTGAGTTTGTATTTTCATCATCTCTTCATTTTCTTCATCTATATCAATTTGCTTTCTCACAAAATAATCATTAGTTTCATTAAATTTAACATTCATAGATTCTTTCACAATAAGAATTCTTTTATTATAGACCTTATAGGCTTTGCTTGTCATAGAATAACCAAGAAAAGTTACATCATCACATTTAGCATCAAACTTCCCTAGTTTATCCTTGTTATTTAAGATAAAACATTTACATCAAAACACTTTAACATATGAGATATTAGGTTTCATATTGTATAAAATTTTGAAACAAGTTTTCTTTACCAAGGGTCTAAGCATAATTCTATTTAGAACATAACATGAAGTGTTGACGGCCTCCGTCCAAAAGTATTTAGGCAATTTACTTTCATTAAGTATAGTCTTATCCATCTCTTGAAGTGTCCTATTTTTTTCTTTCTACAACTCCATTTGGTTGAGGTGTCCTAGGTGTAGAGAAATTGTGACAAATGTCATTTTCTTCACAAAATTCTTCAAACTTATGATTTTCAAATTCTCCACCATGAACACTTCTAACTTTTGAAACTTTGACTTGAAATTCATTTTAGATCTTTTTACAAATTTTGAATACATACTAAGTGCTTCATTTTTTTGTGCAAGAAAAATAGTCCAAGTAAATCGTAAGAAATCATCAACTATTACTAAAGCATATCCTTTACCTCCTAAGCTTATCACATCAATAGGACCAAATAAATCAAGATGCAATAGTTCTAAAGGCTTATTTGTACTAATATCCTTTTAACTTGTACGAGGCTTTTGTTTGTTTTTCTTTGAGACATGAATCACATATCACATTTTTTCTCAAATTTAACTTTGGGCAAGCCTCTAACTAATTCATTTTTGAAGATTTTATGTAGGAGCTTAAAATTTATATGTCCTAATCTTCTATGCTATAAATTTGTAGCATCATGCAAAGCACTAAGGCATTTTTCACTTTCTAAATATTCAAAATCTATTTTATAAATATTATTATGACGAAATCCAACATTCAACAAATTTTCAATTTCATTAAAAATAAGACATTTCTCCTTTTCAAATTTAACAAGAAAATTTTTACCACATAATTGACTAATACTAATCAAGTTATGCTTAAGATTATCGACCAACCATATAATTTTATGATAGAAAATTTACTCCTTATTTTCCTTTGCAAAGACTACACTTTTTCACGAAATTATGCATTATTTATATATGTTACTACATCTTTTTTACGTTCCTTGCATCTTTTGAAATTCCCTTGACATAATGCATATTTTCTACCCCCATCCCATGACCCTTCTTGTAAAATCTTGAATTATTTACGCTTGATTTCCTGCAGGTATTTACCCAAGGCCTACCAATACGTGCGTTGTAAACTATACATGAGGGTACTTGCACTGAAGACTAGAACTGGGGGTATCTGCTGCCACTACATGCCAAAAGCTGCTAGAAGATCACGCAAAACAGAATCTGCAGATTCTTCTGCCAGCTTTGGTAGTCCAATTGAGGAAGGTTCCTGGGTAGTTTTTAGAGAATATTGACAGGGTTGTAAAGAGGACAAGTGGCATTCAAGGATTGGGCATGAGGAGGAGGATAAGAGGTCGAAAAGGAGGAAGGCCAAAGGGATCCATTCTACATCCGGGTAGGAAGCATCGAGTGGAGCCGCCGCCATTGATGAGAAGAGAAGAGAATTAGAGCTAAAGCAGGTGGTCTTCGACACTGAGATTTGGAGAGTATCATTGGTTTATGCTTTGTGATTCTTAATTGTATTAATCTCCAATGATGAGCTCTTATATTATTATGTTTGTGATGTGTTTGATGGTTGTTAGAGGCTGAACGATTAGGCCTGGACATGGGATGATTTGAGAACACCTACTTGTTATATGAACTTATCTTTTAATGCATTTGAGTTTTC
>LTAE01014772.1:0-11072 GCA_001647135.1 Pontederia paniculata | reverse complement strand
ATTTGAATTTGAATTTGAATTTGAATTTGAATTTGATTATAGGGTTATTTTTTGAAATTGTAAAATATGGGGAGTTACATAATAACCTCCTTAAAATTAAATTCGTCCTCAAATTTGGACGTATAGAATAGAGATCCAACCAAAAGGTTCACATCTAATATTTTATCTCTTAATATCTTTCCTAACTCCTCAATTGTTCTTATAACTTCCAATTGCACAAATACTCCTCTTTAAATTCCATGTGTTTGCATTATCAATTACATATATGCTTCTAAAAATCCATAACCAAAATCATTTCTATTCTCCATTACTCTCGATAACTCCTTATTGATCATTATAATTTCCGACTCATAGCCATATGATCCTCATGTAGAATCATCTTCTTATGATCACTTGATAACTATAATAATAATTTTTCATTAGATCTTTTATTTCTCGAAGACATCAATCAGATTAAGCTCCTAGAAAATCATGATTACAATTTCTTCCATTCAATTCATCAAATTTGAATAATAATCGTCACACATCTTGTTTGTCAGGTAGTAGATAACCTTCTTAAAAATATTGTTATACAAAGTAATCAATATTCTTTTTTCCATTTCGATTACCTTATCAGTCATGACATCCATCTACATTTCTCTTGCTATACTAAACTTGTGTATATCACCAATTCCTGTCATTCGTGATTATCCCTATGCATCATAATACTAATCAACTTAAGCATCTTCTATCATAGTTAGAAAAATACATATTTCCTTAATCATTTCTCAATCATCATTTCTCATTGTTTTCAGATATCATTAATCTACCCAATCATACTCAATACTTGCATAGTTACATTCGATCATACTCATCCTTGTACATCCTTTATAGGATAGATTCTTAGGTAGCCTAAGACATCTCCTAGTTTATTTAAGTATAGGGATCAAGGCATAGGATCATTCAGCTTAATCATACTCCAAAAGTGGTACTTTGAATATCATATCTGGATAAGGACTTTTACTTTCACTATATTTTTTTTTGGAGTAAATGTACAAGATCTATAGTTTGATCATAATTTTCTTTGAATCTGGATGTACCTTGACAGAAGTTAGACCTCATAATCTAACTGTTCATATTCATACATGGTATTTGGATAAGAAAAGATTGTCCAGTTCATGTTCATACATGGAATGTTAATCATGGACGATTTGATAATTGCTCTAATCAAAGGATATACACCCAACATCTGAATATTTGTGTCTTATATTATTCTCCACTTTAGACAGTACTATCTTGATTCATCTATAAATCTTTCAAAATTGATGTCCATCTATTTAATCTATTAAAGTTTTTAAAATCATACTTCTCAATTATCATTTGTCATTGTAACAATCGAAACTATAACCTCAATATCTCTTTCCAAAATTCAACTTCATTTTTGTACATGATAACCTCAAAATATCATTCTTATAATCCGCCAATCATAATCTCATATATATATATGCATTTCGTCTAAATAATTGTAGTATTCCTAAAAAATATATTCTTCTAAACTCTTCATATGAAATCCTCAAAGTTATAATCATCTAATCATTTTAAAAATCCATACTTGTACAATTTCAACTCAATCAATAATTTGATCGCTCAAGATTGCAATGCTAATATATTTATTATTTTCACAAAGATCACCCTTAATAATCTTTTGCTCATAAAAAAACATTATCAATTCCTTGTCTCCCCAAATAACCTCCTTAGGAATCAAGTTATATCATTAATTTTGCATGGTGTGACATCATATCATATCTCAATCATATCTTTTATTAACGAAAACTCTAATTTCTATAAAAACTAGATCTTAGGGATCATCTGTCATAACTTTTTCATCAATGAGATAATAATAAATCTCTATTTCAATCCTTAATCACATTGGTCACATTATTATGAGAGTCTTTCTTTAGGTCACATCGACGATCATTGACCATATCCTATTGATTGAAAACTTTTAACTTTCCCACCATTAACACGTTGAGGTATGATATCATTGACTATTTTTTTTAACTTCTCATAAAGTCATTTTATCTTCACCACTAGAATTTTTTTAGCGCAATAAAATTCCTCCATCACATGACCTCTCTAAAATCAATGGGGCAAAAACTCAAATTAAACTTCATCATATGCTTGGTGTTAAATCATCACCTAGTTCCTTGAGGCTCATTTCTTATCTTGAAGACATTTGGTCTTATAAGTTCTAAGTTTCCTTGAGGTGTTGTTCCTCATGAACATTATATAGGAGATAATAGTTTCTTTCCAATCTTGGGTGGCTCTAGCCTAATGGCTAACAACATGTTTAGGAGCCATCTAAATGCTTATGTACATAAGATAATCATGTGAGTAATAACAATCTTAGTGCCTTACAAAAAGAAAAATTACTTCTGGTTTGGTGCTGCGACTGCTCGTGGTGTCTTGCATATGGATACTCTAACTATTCTGGGACGTCAAGAGAGTCACGACTTTAGGCACTGATACCTAATTGTAATGCCCCCAAACCCACACCCCGCCACGTGGCAAAAATGTGGACCTGAGGATGCTACTTAGACTTATACTTTGACCTTTTTGACTAGTCAATAAATTTTTTTGATATAAATACAGGAAAATGAAACAAGACTGATATGACTAAAAGGTCCAATAGATATAATGCGGAAGATAAGAAAACTATGAGTCTACATGTCTTTCAACAACGAGTTCAACATCTTGGCAGACTACAATACAACTCAATTATTCAAGGGTAGAGAGACCAAATGATAAAAGAGACTCAAAGGACATCCATGTGCAAACAGGATCCACCATGAGCATCAGCCGTCGCACACCACCAAAATCAGTAATCCACCATAGCCTAGTTACCTATGGGATTCAACACAGGGGAACCGATATCCCATGAGCATAAAACGCTCAGTATGTAAGGCAACAAGTGTATAAAATAAGTAAATAGATATCGACATGAAGATGAATATTAAGATGACATTTATTCAAGCTTTTTCTACTCAAATCAATGATCATAATAGTAGATATCATAATCTAAGTCTGCTTTAAGCATAATGTTAAGGTCATACTCTCCTAGAACAACATCAGGAGTTCATACCTACCTTCTACCCTGGCACAACCTTAGGGAAACTCATCCATATCCTAGAATAGCATCAGGATCTCCATATTACATCTACCTTGGAACAACATCAACGAAATAACAATATCCTGGAACAACATCAAGATTGTATCTCATGTTCTGGAACAACGTTAGAACATAGATAGGGTCAACATATTCTAGAACAACATCAGGATTATATCTCTACCCTAGAACAACATCATGACATAAACAAGATACATGAAACCCTATATTAGTGTAAGTACTTTAATATGAATTTCCTTAACAATCTTAGATCTTATCTCATTAATGTGTTCAGATGACTTTAGGGTAAATTAGTTAATCGCTCTTGAGTCTTCCAGGTATGCCGACTGCCAGTGGTAGTGCACTAACCATGGCCAATGCCCTAAAAGGGGAGGATGCACGTGAATCCTCTTCGTTGAACAGTGGGAGCTAGCTGAACAACAGGAACCAGGTAGTAACCACACTACCCGCCCCATATAATTAACACTGCGGCTCCAAACAATGGTCGGCGTCCTACTTGAGTTATTAATCTTGCACCCTTACCTCAACAATGTCCTTAGGTTTTCTATTGTCTAATATGTAAAAGGTACAAGAGTTGAACCCATCTAGAGTCAGAGTCAAGAATCAAAATCAAGGATTAGGGTTTCTGCCTACTTGGTTGGGGACGCGAACCGTGTGATTAGAAAATGGTCCGTGTCCTATACGATCAACATGGGCTGCGTCAGTGTGACACGGGCCGTGTGATGTCTACGGTTTCTGCCGCCGTCTCCGCATTTGTGTCTGCCTCATCGCGCCCCACGTCATGCTTCGTGTCCGCGCACCGTGTCGCTTGCTGCGTCCATCCTCCGTGTTCGGGTTCGATGCCGCATCCGTTCTCTTTGACGTGTTGTTCGCCACACGTCTGATGTCTTGCTCGCGTCTTTTTTTGTGTCCGTTCTCCCTGGTTGTGCCCGTGTTCTCCTGCCGCGCGCAATGCCACCGCCGCCCTCGTGATCGCGTCGCCTGCCATGCCCTGCGCCGATGTCGAGTCCCGCATCCGATGAGCGCCTACGTTCCACACCATGCACCGTGTTGCTTGCTGCACTCACAGCATACAGTGCAACCGGCGCACCCGTGCGCTAAGCGCGCTTGCGTCCATTAACTGCATCTGTTGGCCGTGCTTGTGTTGTCTGTCACGCACCATGCGTGAGGAACACGGTGCATGTGGCCTCACACATTCTATGCCACGCAACAATTTGGGTTTGTGTTCGCATTGCCATCAATTAGGTAACACGGTCCATGTTATACCCATGCGTGCCATTTTCCGTCATCTTCTCCAGACACGGCCGTCGCGTGTTTTCGCCGGATTTTAGGGCCATTTTCCGGTGGTTTTCGATCCGTTTAGATCCATTTTATGAGAGAAAATTCCCCTATCTATATTTAAATTATCCAAACAATAATTTCTAGGAAAAGCCAAGGGAAAATCCAAGACGACATGCAAGATCTATTACAACATAATATGTACTAGGAATTCGTCAAGAAATATACCTTTGGGTTCGTCAGAGTTTGTCCTAAGCTTTTGGGGACGTTCTCTCCTACATCTCTCTTTTATAGATGAAGGATCTTCCTCTCCTAAGTCGATTAAAATTCATAGGATGAGAGAAGGATCGAAGAAGAAGCATGAACATGGGGGAGATGAGAGATTCTCTTACCTAGGGCCGGCAACAATTTCTGAATAAAATAAAATTTGTGTCTCAAACTCGTAGGATGTATTTATAATTCAAGAGTACAAGTTTATTGGACAATCATTAAATATTTCAGATTTAGATAAATTTTGAATTTTGAAATAACTAGGATTCTGATTTTCATTTCTTAGTTATGAAAATATTTTTGGAGGAGATAAAATATGAGGAGATCAAATCTGAGAGGATTTGAATTTAAATTCGATTGTAAAGATATTTTTGAAATTGTAAAATCTGGGGAATTACAGGTTTCGAAGAAAAAAAAAGGTTCTTAATTTTATTTAAAAAAAATGATATTCATCATTTCGTCATTGTCCATCCTTTTTATATGTATAAATTTTTAATTTTGTTTATATGTATAAAGATTTACACGCTCATTTTCCGCATTGAAAACTCACTTTAAAAATATCATTGAAAAATAATTGAAGAAAGGCATCTAAAGGAATATAAATTATAATATTTTATAAAACGGTAAGGCGCATATATGGACGAACCAAAATGAAACATTTGATCCGTTTTTTAACGCCAGCCTATATTTTGTATAGAAGTACACTACATACACATTAATATTCCCTACATAAAATTATAATATATTTAAGATAGCAGTTATATTATATAAAAAAGTAAAATAATAGTTTTAATGATAATTGTAAACTATAAATAAAAAATAAATTAATATTGTATGATGATTTATATATACTCTAAAATTAGTTTTTTTTTACTTATTGTGTTCCAAATTTCTGTGCGGTGATGTGAGATGCTTGCAGTTGGAAGAAGTCCAAAACATGGCATGGCACCAGAAAGAACCTGCAGGTAACTCATGAATCTAATACATAATAAATTTTATCAAGTTTTTTTTTATAACTTTTATAATCTTTCTATTGCAATAGTCATAATTGCCATAGTAAATTTTTGGATCTTTTGCGTTATTGATTATATTTTATTTGATTCTACATTATTATGTTTCTTCATGTCTTATCTTGTTGATTTAGTGTGAAAGTCTTAATGTGTGGTCTATCGAATTATCTTTATAGGAGTGGTTCAATAATTTGGAAATCAAAATTCATTCCATCATAATATAAATAGATTTGAGAATACAATAAGTGTTCTTAATTTATTCAAGTCAAGGATAGTTTGTTTACCTAATAACAGAGATCATATATTAGGTGTTCTAATGCATTGAGAATTAAATATATCTATCATTGTTGAAATCAATTAATGTAGATGTGAACTAAGTTTGTTTCTAATCACATCTCACATCCTAAGATCCTAGGCATCATTAGATTAACTTTTACTTTTTGGATTATTTTCATTTTTTCCCTCTCGAACTATTACAAAATTTTAAATTTATCCCTAAAATCGAGCAGAAATAGGTCTAATTTTTTTCTCGATTAACCAACTTTATCCAACAGTTTGATTTCCAATCTTTTAATATTATTTTAATTTATTAAATTACTATTTTACCTTCCTATTAAAAAAATATCCTCTCTCTTTCTATCTCTCACTCACTAGTCACTATCCTCTCTTCTCTCTCACTCACCGTCCTCTCTCTACTCTTCTCTCCCTCTCTCTCTCTCTCTCTCTCTCTCTCTCTCTCTCTCTCTCTCTCTCCTCACTTAGAACCATAATTATTATCAGCAACCATAACTTCTATCCTTTATTTATTTTATTANCTCTCTCTCTCTCTCTCTCTCTCTCTCTCTCTCTCTCTCTCTCTCTCCCCTCTATGTCCCCTCTGGCGTCTCGCTTGCGCGCAAAAAAATTGGTCAATCGAGAAAAGTATAGTCTTGTTTCTGCCCAATTTTATAATTTATGGATAGATATGAAATTTCGTGATATTCGAGGAAAAAAATAAAAATAACCTTTATTTTTTGTTATTTAATTTTCCATATTATCTCCTATTTTAGCATCAAGTTTTTGCACCATTTTCTGAAACAAAAATATCGCATCAAGTTTTTGGCATTGTTTGTAGAGGAATTAATCTTTAACTATTATTCTAGTTACAAGCTACTTTCATACTTTTATTTTTTTCTATTAGCTTCACTTTTTTTAGTGTTGTGTAAGCTTTTCAGGAGATATTTTTGTGTACACAACTTGTCCATCATACTCACATCATATCACACTCAATGGCGAAGAAGATAGTAACATCAATTGAGAAGAATAAAGAAGTCATCAAGCAAGATGGAATCCACTCATATGGAAGAGTTACTCAAAGCACCATGAAGAAGATCTATCATCTATCCATAGATCCAATTATCATATTGACAAACATGATGAACTCTCTGTTGAAGAAAGTCTTCATACAATAAGATCAAATACAAAATCTGGAGAGACAAATTTCAAATTTAAGACAACAAAAAAGAAACATAGAGGATGTCATCACATCATCACTCAAATCGAAGACAAAACTCGAAGAAAATGACTAGTCAATTCATCAAAATAGTTGAAAATAAGTTCACAAGACTAACTCATTCAAAACTTGGAGTCAGAGCTAACACAAGTGTAGAACAAAATTGAAAACAATGAGGTTATTCAACAACTAGAGAGTCAACTCAAGTTTGATGACCTAGAAGAAAAATTGCATTCATTAAAGAATTAAGTTGCGTAATTCGTTTCTTAAAATGCTAAAGTGAGAATGATATCGAGAAGGACCCAACAATCATCATATATCCATGCCGCTATTCATGCAAATAAAGATGGTGGCCTGAAATAAATTTTTCAATGAGGACATTGATCACTAAATGGCTTATCAAGGAGACAAGCGAATACACAATCGAAGATGAGAAAGTCTGAAGGAGGAGCTCACCTTTGGAGATCCCCATTACTACTACATCATTGCACCCAATTCAAATACTACCAATTCAAACAACATCAATTCAAACATTACCAACAAAGAGAAGACCGCCAACATTGGATCCACCACCTTCGCCAATGCACAACATACCAAACAAAACCAAGGAATTGCAAAGTTCTCGACCAACAACATCAATGCAATAAAGATTTGGCAGCCTTTCAATTATCCAAGATCATCAACAGTACAAACCATAACTTCAACCTAAGAACATTGTTGTACGTGAAGAACCAACAGGAAAAATCAATGGCAAAAGGGTGGAAAGAATCGGTGGCATCTTCAATTGTGTTTGTTGAACCTCACCATGACGAGCATTAATGATCACACCACTAACTCTTAGTGAGATTGTCCCTTATCATGATTGATTTCATCATCTCTTACAAGTCTCAACATACATTGAAGCCAAGTAGAGCTAACGACTATAAATTAATAATATTCTTCCTAAACCATAATCTTCTAGTTAGTTTTGTTTTTCCATCTATTTTAATTTTTTTAGTTTTAGATACTTTGTTAGATCATCCTAATTGGCTCAATTTTTTAAAATGTTTGTTTTCTTTGAATTCTCTTTTTCATGGTTCCTTAATTCCATCACAAGTCACTACCAACACTCATCACTAGTCCTTACAAGCCTTCACGAGGTTAAAGAGAGTTATTTCTGAAACACTTCATTTAACGAGTCGTGACACCATGTCACAATCCGTGATGGGAACTTGAACCTTAAATCGACTACAATGCATCTCAACTTACAACCTTTAGTGGGCATATAGTTGCCCGTGACATGAACTTTTCAATATGATGAGTCGTGAGCCAATATCATGACCCCACTAAAAGCCTTTTTTTAGACATAGAATTATCCCATTACCATGTAACGACTTGTGAGAGCTTCAATAACATTCATTACTAATAATTGGATTCAGTTACGACCCATTACAATGAGTCTTACAACCTTAGTAGTGACCTACGCTTAGTTTGGTAGGACCCATAATGGGACATTACCAGCCATCACAGTCGATAGTCATGAATCCTCATTTGACCTAGCCTAGATCGCCAGATTCATGACTTCATCAAAATATCACGAATCTCTTTACAAGTCATAACAATTCATATTATGGGTCATTGTCGTGATGATCATTTATTACTTGTTGACACTTCTACATTCATGACCCATTATCTTCACTCACGATTCATTAAACCTAGCAACAATGACTCACGATGCAACCTTATTAACAAGATAAAATAACTGTAACACCCCCAGATGCACACCCAGCCACCTGACAGAATGCCCAATGATAAACGTGATAAATGCATACTTATAATTAATATAATTCACTAATTCCATAGCTATATCATGCGATTTAAGTTAATTTGACATCGATTTTCTAAAAGAATGATGAGCTACTCAAAGTTGATGAAATTGCAGGAATGAAATGAAATGAAGAGAAGAGAAACGAAGAATAAATGAAGAAGAGAAGAGAAAAGAGGTCCAAGTCGTAGTCAGGATCTGCATCCACTCTCATACGCGCAAAGAATTGTGCTACGGTCAGGCCGTAGCACACGCCATGACCGTAGCGCATTTTCCCTTAACCGTAGCGTGACCCAATCTTGGTCGTAGCACACGCGAAAATGGCCGTAGCGCGTCCTCACGGCCGTAACGCACTCCAGCAGCCGTAGCGCATACCTCAAGTCGTAACACAGTCCCAAGGACGTATTGCACATCCTCACGGTCGTAGCACAGCTCTCTTTAGGTCTTAACGAGGGTAATAGGGTCATGAATGGTTGGTGGCCTACAGTGGCCATATATAAGGATAATTAGGGTTTTATTCTCTCTCTCCTCTCTCTCTTTGGATAGAGCTGAAATTGGATCTTTGTAATCATATTTAGGGATTCTTGCACTTGTAAGAGGTACATTTAATGTTGCATATTTATGACTATGATGTATGTTGAATGTTAGTGTTTAAACTCATGTTTTGAATGTGATGATGGATTTCTTCTCTCCTATTTATTTCTCTCTCCCCCCTAAGTATGATGAATTAATCCCTCTTGTTTTAGGGTTAGATGAAATTTAGGGTTTGATTGTTTGGGAAATAGTGATTATGCATGTATGTGGTTCTTTTGTTTAGTGAGCATCTTGTCAAATTCTTATGAAATTAGCTACTTCTCAGTTAGAATTGTGTTGCCTTGAAAGAGGGATGCATGAATATTTGAGTGAAGCAAGAGTCTAATGCATGTCATATCACTATCTCCTTTGCATGATTACCCTAAACGGATTCGAAACCCTAGAACATTCATCTCCTATATTTACTTTCATCTTAGCACTTAGTCTATTTACTTCTTTCATTCTCATCTTCTCTAGTGTACTTGATAGTTTAGTGTTTTCTCTCCTAACCCTAATCGTCTAGATAATGACTTGAGAACTATAATTCTAGTACTTGGCGGCTTTCTAGTGGGATCGATATTTTATTACTACAACAAGGCCCCATGCGCTTGCGGTACGCTTGTTACCCAACCGAAGACGCTACGAACTTACTTCTTTGACTTTACTTTGACCAATCCACTAGTTAACAATATGAAGAAGTTAATGTGGAAGTCAATACCAGGACCTATGCCATGTGCAAGTCACCTCATCACAAACATCATCATGCTGTCATCGTGCCATCACCATCTATTTGAATCTATTCATAGGGGAGATGAACCTCCTATGAATTTTGACACTCAATATGTAAAGAACATAAATAAAATCCTCAATATGTAAAAGAATATAATATGGCAATTAACACTTTAAGAAGGATCAATAAGACAATTTATTACCTCCATGATCTCAAGGTCCACTTTAACCTGTAATATTTTCTTTCAATATCTTTATCAGTTAATGACAAGAATATCAATTGCACCCATCATGGGATATCCATATCTTTCTCATTCAATATATTCATACGACTCCTGTTATCATTTTATTTATCTTGCCTAGTGAAGACAAACATTAACAATCGATGTGAGTCTTACTAATGTATTGAAGATTCAGATTATTCCTGGTGCCAATATGGCTAACTAGTTCATGGGGTCAACCCTATGATAGCAATTCTGCAAGTGTACAGAATCCTATGTAGTAATAAAAGATATCGATCCCACGAGGAAGCGACCAAGTACTAGAATTATAGTTTCAAGTTGTTATCGAGACGATTAGGATTAGGAGAGAAAATACTAAACTATCAAGTATACTAAAGAAAATGAGAATGAAAGAAGTAAACAACTAAATGTTAAGATGAGAGTAGATATAGGAGAGAAATGTTCTAGGGTTTCGAATCCATTTAGATAATCATGCAAAGGAGATAATGATATAACATGTATTAGACTC
>LTAE01014770.1:0-11072 GCA_001647135.1 Pontederia paniculata | reverse complement strand
TGATGATAACTGACGTTTTTCATTTGTTAATCAGAAAAAAAAATAACTGCATCATTGTCTTGAGTATTTATACTCTAAAACATTACATAACTGCTCAATGGATAAGAGCAGCCCATACACTAACACATTAACTAAACTACTTCTGCAAATAACTACACAGACATAGCATATAACTGCCAAACATAACTGAGAAAAATATAACTGCTAATTCATTAAAGGCATGGTCTTCAACTGAGTTTAGGCAGATGAAATTTGATTCAAGTATGCTTCAGCCTCCAATAATTATGTTCAAACGGATATCAGTACATGTTAGCCCATTCTTGCATCTTTTATTGGTCTTCAACACTATGTTTTTACGGCCAATAGTTTGAGACTCAGACTTACTTCCTATCTTTATTAGTCTAAATATATCTACTATATATGTCGAGAAGATATCTCTAAAGGGATAGCATGGAATGAAACCATAGTATTTAAAACTAAAATTGAGACTTGACATGTCTTCTTCAATAAGAAAGTATACATCCTCATGATTAGATGTTGTTACTATAATGTACTAACTTTCCTTATTCATATCTTTAAAACTCAAAGCTTGTTCAAGGAAGAGACAAGTATGATATTTTTTCACTTTTGTTTTCCTTTATTTATTTATTTATTTATTTTTAGATGACTTTTGTTTTCCTTTATACTTCGATCAATCATGTTTGTGAGAATTTCTCTACTGTCCTGATCTTCCACAATGAATGCTTTAGATTGGGTGTTTAGTCAATGATATTGTCTTCTTGTCTCTTCATTGAACAAGCTTTGATAATTTTCCTCATGGAAATATAATTATTTAGGAAGATAATAGTGCCCCTTTACTATTAGCTAACGAACTCAATAGTAATGACGGTTGAATCTCATTATCGAATGTGATATACTTTAAATTAACAAGTTTCTTCATTAACAACACATTTTTCTTCAGTGATTCGGGTTCATACATTTCTTTGCAATTTTTTTTCTATAATTCATTCAATTAATCTTTATTGACAATATGATGAAAAACCCTGTCGTCCACTCACTGACGAATTTGTGCAGTTGTGTTGGTATTTGTTCTTCCCTATTTTTTTTCCATGTCCTTGGTTTTGCATTGTCACCTCAGATATCTAACTCTTTGCAGTTCAAAATAATTTTCGTCTAAGGTTTCCAAATTGAATAATTTGGTCCTACAAACACAAGCATCCAACTGGTGGTATTATTTTTTTCTCTTCATATAATTTATATACTTTCATATTAGTTAATATGAGCGGTTGAATCACTAAACTCAGTTGTATTTTGTAATAAGGGTAGAAATTTAACATCACGAGGAGTTATTTGTCTTGTATACCTAAATCGAACACAATGTTGTGGTAATATTGCAACGGACAATTTGTAGAAATGTGGCAAAGGTGTTAATTGACAATTTGTATTCCTTTCTACCTTTCAGGAGTTAATTGAGAAAGTTAGCAAAGGTGTTCTTCCAAAGGATGAATACTCATGCATGAATGAATCAAATCCCACTGTTCAAATTACACCAGTGGGTCCACCAGCTCCAACAACTAAATCACAACCTGTTCACTCCATGAGATCAAGGAGGACTCCAACATGGGCAAAGGCAAAGTCTGATGACGGGTGCTCAAGGTATAAAGTAGAGATGTTTCATACTTTCTTACACAACTGCATAAATTGATGTCACTATCACTGAATGCATCTAGACATCCATGTTCATCATCAGAATGGTCTTTGGTTGGATGTCATACTTTGGCTTTGCGGTGTTCCGGATTTAAGTGAATTTTTAATGTAACTTTTAGGAAAATTTACATGTATTATTTTGATTAAATATGTTGCAGTGATTCTGTACTCAAGCATGCATCTTATGATTTCAAGAAGATGGGACAACGTATATTTATCTTTATCATAGGTGGTGCCACCAGATCCGAGGTAATATGACTACAACTTTACTCTTCGAATTGACTATGGACTTTTTACTAATGAAATAAAATTCATTCTGCACCTCAACAGTTACGTATGGTACACAAGCTTACGTCAAAACTTAAGCGTGAAATCATCCTTGGAACTACTAGTCTAGATGATGCTCCACAATTTATTACGGTGAGTAGAATTCATGTGTTGTAGTTTCTAAATTATCATAATGATATGCATTGAAAATTTTGAATTAGTTTAAGATATTCCCACTAAAAATACATTTTATTAAAACATTATAAGGTATTTATCAACTTAGATTCTTCGTTTTCCCTTCTTAAGAAAATTTCATCTTTTAACTAACTGTTTAGCACCAAGATTGTGTATCTTACTCATCAAATAGAAATGTATGCTAGTTACCTTTCAATATGTATCACTCATTTCTCATAATTTCCTATCTTACATTAATTATTTTTAAAATTGTGATAAATATATTTATAATATTTAAAATCAGAACCAATCTCCCAATTTTCTTGACCATGGTTACTTGTTCTATTCCATGACGTGACTGCAGAAATTGAAGATGCTGAAAGTTCAAGGCTTGGACCTTGACAAGCCGCAGATCTAAACCTACATATCGAACTATCAAAGGGAAAAACTTTTGGTACAAAAGCTAAAGATACTTCGAGGATAAAATTTCCACATGATTCGTTAACTCTTGCCACATTCAATGATCAGGCTTCATTGCTTTTATATTATAATATCGTTCATTCAGACTATGAAATTATGTCGCATTAGTTTTAACATCATATCGATTTTTTGTTGTAACCTACACGAAAATTTTCTTCTCATTTTCCTTGGTGAAAAAATGATTGATATATTTACACTGTTTTAAGTGTATTACTGTATTTTCTAATAAAATTATAAATATTTATCGTTCTAATGAGGCAGTCCGTGTAACTTTTAAGTGACCCTAATTTCCTTATTATTTTATGAATATTTTATACACTATATATATATATATATATATTGTTCTTGTTTTTCCATATATAAATTGGATATGTGGAGTTCAATATGCAACTATGGTTATGTCAGTTATGTCTTTGCTTTTCTTTAATATTTGAGTCCCTAGTTCCCTGATAGTTAATTTGTGCAATATTTTGTTTGTTTGCTCAATTCGATAAACACTAGCGTACAAGATAAAGATTAAAACAATTCATGGAGCTAAGTATCCATGAAGAAAACAAAATAACAAGCATCTTTTAGCCACCAGTTCATCCTCATAGTGACCCAAGTGATGATCAACAGAAAGCTAATGAGATCAATTAGCCCCCTCAGAATTGGGCATTCAATTCAATTCTCCACGAATCGAAAAGCAATCACTCTACATGCAGCTTGATATGTAAGCAGCATAGACATGCTTTTAGTTTCTAATGATTATTTGGACAGATTATGAATTCTCTAGTGATTCTAGAGACTAAACGAAGGCCAGATATCACAAGCATTATCAGAATTGGCTACCCATAGGAAACACCCGTTTGCTCGACATTCATGAGTCAACAAACCAATCAGTCATCATGATGAAATTACTACAAATTAAGCTCAACTTTAATCAAACAGTTAACCGAATTAAGTGAACAGTAAATAAAACAGCACGCTGCATGTAACCTATAGAGCCGTTCAAACATACAAAAGTATCAAGAGAGAAAGGTTATAGCATAAGGAAACGCAGACATTTATGGTTGAAGCAAAATAGAGCTCGTGACAGAGAAATAGATTGGAAATAATGCAAGCCAATAATTTCTTAATAAATGTTTGGCGCAAATCTTGTATAAATGTCTAGCACTTGAGTATTATTAAGAAAGTAAAGGATTTTTTTTTGCGTGAAATTTTTCACTTGCAAAATGCTTACACAACCAATCCATTTGTCTATTCGGTTGAGGTCTTTCCGTGGATTTATTTGTGTTGTTTCTTTACCGCCAAGCTTTTTTGAATGTCTTGCGCAATTTATATTTAATTTTTTTTATAAAGATCTTATGCAATTTAGTCGAGATTTCACATGTAACACTTAGAAGCACACCCTGCCATGGGACAAAACACCCTCTTGCAACGTTTATATTATGCTTTGACTTTATGATTGACTATTTGACCAGTCAACAAAATGCGAAACAAAATAAATTTTTAAAACTCTTTCATAAATTAAATGTGTTGGTCTTAAAAACAATTGTATTATCTCATCATACTATGATATGATTAATACAACTCAATAAAAAATTAAAAGAGATATACCTAAACTTAGGGCCATTATCATGTTCAAGCAACATCCATAACAAGCAGTTAATCACCATGAGCCACCAACCAGCATATCACTATACATCATTCACTTGCAGGATCCAACACAGGTTGAAGCAATTCTCCCATGAACTATTAAGTCGAATATGTTAGGAACAATAGATATAGCTATCATAATAAAATAAAACATGAGGAGAACATAGACTAATACAATTTTATAAACATATCCATCATCAATGATCAATCCTCAATAATCTATCTTCGATCATCAATGCTATGCAATGTAACATCTTTATTTATTTTCCATACAATATTATGCAAAACTCTGTTCTCTTTCTATGCAATTGTTTGGGATCAATGTTTTGATTTCTTTTCTATGATGCTCAGAATCAATGCTTTGGTTCTTTCTATGCAATTAGGAAGGATACTTGAGAATCCTTTTGTTGCAAGACAGAGAGAAGACCATAAATTTTGAACTAACTAGGAGCTATTCATCCAATCCCCAACAATACAACGATATAACTTTTAATTTCAAGTACGCAATGCATGAAGATCTCATCATTTATGATTGACCCTTATCTTTTTCACATATTAGTCCTTAACATAATCAAGGAATCAACATAACTCGACATTTAGGGTTCATAATAAAATAGGGAAAATCAATTCATAACGTCACGCTTACATGGGTTGTGTCTGATATGAGCATGGGTCATGTTCAACACTTCAATATCTCAACAACAATCTCGTGACAAGTTATCAACATGGGGTGTCAAGGTGTGACATGAGCCATGTTTCATCCATGCATTGATAATGACAATAAACTTTGTATAACACAAAATGTGTTTAGGGCTGTGTCCAATCTTTGATGTGAACAATGCCTTAACCATCATTCGAATCCTTAATTAAGATAATCGGCAAGCGGTCCATGTTTGGGAAGGACATGAACTGTGTCATGTCTAATCCTTCGATTATTTTATTAAATTAATTAGTGTTCCAGATCAAGGTGACGGGGGTCGTGTTCAGTGACGTAGGATCGTGTCTTGCAAACGGCACAATGCTAGGGCTTGCACTTACGGACACAAACTATTATTGAGGAGGACGCAGTCAGTGACCTACTGTCCTGGCTGAGGATCTCATTGTTTTTTGGTAAATTAAACTCTACTTTTTGGTACAAGCAACATCATATGATTATGCCCAAATAACATTAACATCAAGGAGACTAGATAATGATCAAAATATCATAATTATGATAATAAACTATTCCTATCTAGGGCAAAGTCTAGCGTGCAATTATCTATCATGAGAGGTATATCTAGAGGTATCTATCTATGTACATACCTATTTTAGTTGGGTTGATGTTCTTCATATTCCTATAGTTTCTAGCCTTTGTTCCTTAAGATCTGTGTTTCTGTCAATCTCCTTCGTTTCCTCCTAATGTGGCTTCGTTTAGGAGGGAGGGAGGGAGGGAGGGAGAGAGAGTGGGAGAGAGAGAGCTACAAAGGAGAGGGCCATGTTCTTTCCTCTACACATAGGGGGAGAAGAAGAGATAGGAGGGAGAGGGTTCTTCTTGTTGCCCTCGCGTTGTAGGCAATACTCTAGAATCTTCACCAGGTACTCCCTCATAAGTGAGATCCTCCTTCAAATTTGGCTCTTCAAATCAGAAGATGTTGACATCATCATGTTGGTACTTCTTGAGTATGAATACATGAAATACATTATGCACACGGCCGTAGGAAGTTGATAGCGCTAGTCTACATGCTCCTTCGCTAATCAGCACTAACATTTCGAATGGACCTGCATATCCAGGGCTAAGCTTTCCTCTTTCACAAAATTTTATGATGCCCTTGGTTGTGAAACCTTCAACATCACCTTGTCTCCAATCTTGAAGATATGTTCTCGGCATCCATTGTCTGCATATGTCTTTTGTTGACTTTGTGCAACCTTCATTCTTCTCTTGAGCAGGTTGGCTCTATTTGCATACTATTGTACTACTTTTAGGCCTAGCAGCTTTCGCTCATCTTGCTCCAACATGCCACTGAACGGCATGGCCTTCCATACAGGGCTTCAAAAGGAAAGCGTAGTTGTTGTAGGCAAATTCTATCAATGGCAGATAGTCATCCCAACTACCATGCAAATCTAGTGTGCATGCTCTCAGCATATACTATAATGCTTGGATTATCCTCCATGAATGCTCATATGTTTAACTCAGTCTTGTTCCAAAAGGATCTTAGAGGCTCTTCCAAGATGATGAAAGTCAAAAAGTGTTGCTATGTGAGGACACATATTATTTATGCCACAATTTTTCAAGATACAACACTTAAAATGTCGTGATCACTCGAAATATAAATAAATTGCATCTTTATTTTGTCAAAATTTTAGGATATAATTTAGTTAACTTTCTATATTATTGAATTTGGAGACACAATATTGGAAGTGCACTTATAATTTAAACAAATATAAAGATATTAAAATTATTGTATCTTAATTTTTAAAATTAGGAAGCAAATTATAATGGCATCCTTAATACTTTAAAATAATTAGAATGTTATAAGCGTCTCGAAAGTGGATGCTTTATATAAATGGACAAAGCTATGTATTACATCCTTAATAGTGTGTCTTTAAATGTCCACTTTGTCATAGTGAAGTCTCTTATACCAACAATTTTAAAGAAGACATCTCTTCAGTCATATTCACTTTTTCATCAGTGCAACGTTGTGCTTCAGTCTTATAAAGTATATAGTCTTTTTTTGCTCTTGCTAGAAGTAGCAGACCTTTCTTGAGTTTGCACATTCCTCCTTTGAAGTTGCTCTCAAATCTTTTGTCATCTAATTTTCCAACTGTTATTAAGTTTAAACAAACTGCAAGTACATGATTTACATCTTTCAACACAATTTCACAAATCCTATCGATTTTCAATTGGATATTTTCAATGTCAACAATTTGGGACTCATACTTGTTTTCCATCTTTAGTGGCCCAAATGTATCAAATGTAAATGTCGAGAAGACATTTACGCGAGAAATAACATGAAACAAAATCATACTATCTAAAAACTGAGTCCTGATTGACAACATTGACACAATCTTTTTCAACAAAAAATATACATCATTAGATGTAGTCACTTCAAGGTTGCTTTATCATTAACCTTCCTCTTCCTTGCAATATCATCAAAACCTTCATGTGACTTGTCACATTTTAGTTTTTTTCTTGAAATGTCCTGCTTTGCAAAAATAATGACACATAAGTATTTGTATTTTGATTTTCCACTAGTCCTCGATCGATCAATGAATGTGAGAGTTTCTCTACTTGCTTCTCTTACGATCTTACATAATCAATGCATCTGATTGGTTGAGTACATTCTCTTGTCTTCTTGTTTCTTCATTGAACAAGTTATCCTCCATAATTTTTAAAGATAATTTTCCTCACTACCACATCTAGTAGCATCCTGGAGAGGAATACCGGGTGCGAGGTCCGTGAGATTGGCATCCTAGAGAGGAACGATCCATAGTTTACGGATTACAACTTAAAGCATCTCAAAATCCTAATAGGCTATATTCACATCTTGGAGAAGAACAATAGAGTCTACTAAATTTGAGATAGTTGGTGCATCCTGGAGAGGACATCAGATCTTAGGTGAACCCTAATCCTCTTGAGAATTGGAAGAAATGGATTTTTATTAATTAAACATTATTTTCCCTTGATTATTCATATTGTCCAATGCTTGTTGACATCATCTTCTGACACTTATTGATCATAACATTATCATCTATTTTTATTTTAAATTTCTTTTAAACACATTTTATCCCAACCAAAATACCTCTCTCATTAGTTGAATCGATTAACTTAGGAAAGACAAATTACTCGTGGGAATGATACTCTACTCATCATTTCTATTACCTGATATGACTAGTGCACTTGGTAGTGATTTTATCTACGTAATTAGCACGCATTAATGGGTTTCCTCTGGATAGGGGTTGAATTTCAACATTGTCGAATGCTGAAGAATTTATGACAATAAAGGGGCCTGTCCATCTTCATTTAAGTTTCTTGGGAACAATTCGAGCCGACTATTGTACAAAAGAACTTTGTCGCCTTTATTAAAGTCCTTCATCAAGATGTGCTTGTCGTGAATGCATTAGGCTCTCTCCTTATACAATTTGACATTTTCATATCCAACTAGTTGAATTGCAATAACCTTTTTCTCCAACGGCTTGCATATCAAAATTTAGCGGCCTTGTTGCCCAATATGCCTTATGTTCCAACTCTACTAGGAGATGACAAACCTTCCCAAATACCAACTTGCATGGGGACATTTCAATTAGATGCAGGCAGTCACTATTGCCCATATTGCATCATCCAATTTTAGTGACCAATCTTTCCTTAATGCATTAACACTTTGATGTTGTGTTTCCTAGAGTTCAATCAAAATCAGGTTCATGTACAAGTTTGCAAATAGGGTAATGACAATGTATATGCGGGATAGTGAATGGAAATAGACAATTAGTTTTAAAATCTAAGAAAATACAACGATGCTGCAAGTATACATCGATTGAAGGTAGTACTTCAGGTATCGAATCCATAAGGAAGCTAAAGCAATTATCAAGAATAAACTTCTCAAATCTAATCTAACAACTAAAATTAGGAAGAATATAACTAACTAATTTCTATAGTTTTTCAGGATTTTCAGAAATGAAATGTAAATGATAAAAAAAGAGAAATCGAGAGTGCAACGAAGTCGTGAAGGACTCTGGATGTTAGTATATTTCGGAGATGTTGAATAGGACTATCATTATCATATTACATACTAAGATGGATATCAGTGAAGAGAGGAATCATGGATACCTTTTGGATGAACTTCTATCTCTATCTCCTAGTTGGCTGGCGTCAAAGTGCGAGAAAGAGTCCGGTAACTTCCTAAGATGGATCTAGAAGCTACTACCGGGTCGAGGGTCTTTCGGCATATGACCCATGCATCACAGGTCCACAAAACCAGTGATGGAGCTTACTACCGGATCATGTGTGAACGAGATAGGATGGTTCGTCATCCAAATGTTCAAATCTATAAAAGAACAGGCATGTTCCCCATGGTTGTAGGAGTGTAAAGCATCCAATGGTGAATAAGAACCCAAAACATACCATCACAATCAAACCACGAATACTCAAGGCCATGGATGCCGGTCAAGGCATATCACCCGATGGAAATGAGTGTGAAACGTGAAAGGAAATCAGAAGCAAGGGGTTAGTTTGAATCCAATATCAATAAAACCACAACTCTTCACAAGATGTTCGAATGGTAATCAAATAACAGGTTCAATAAGCGAAAATCCAAAATAGTTCAGCAAGTCTCAAACCAAAACACAATCCTATCTGTCATCCCCTAATACTAACATCTACATTATCCTACTTAGTTACAACACATGTTCAAGGTCAAAATAAAAGAATAGAGTTCAGGAATGCTCATTGTTCTTCTCTGCAACTTATCTTCTCCAATGGCCAACCTCCTCTGATGAAGATGGATTCAAAAAATATGAGTTCAAGATCCTTGTCTTCCTTCCATCCCTCCTTTTATCCCCCTCTCCTTGCGTCGATATGTGTCTCCTTTCGTCCCGCTAGAAATATTCTCCATTTCTTCTATTTTGTCCTTGTCAATCATGAGCTGTTAGGAATCTCTTGCTTTTTTTAGCAGTTTTATCATCTGATGGGTCGATGTGCTGGGGTGTGACGTCTCTTCTAGTGAGAGTGTGAAAGCTCTTTCTCTTAGAATGCTCTGAAATGAAAGCATAATACAAAATCATTTGGTTCTAAAAATATAAATTGACAAAATTTGAGTAAAAGGGGGCACGTTTACTAAGAAAAGGAAAAGTGGGCATAAAATAGAGATTGAGATCAAAGGAAGGCATGAAAATGATGTAAATCATAGTTAAGAAGGACAAATAACATGTACTGCATGCGCAACATCACACTTCTTTCTTGGATTCTTTTTGTTTCTCTATTGGAAATTCAACTTGTCCATTTGTTCGGCATGATACAAAATACTATTCTTGTGAGTTACCCAAACTTTTCTAGAAGATTAGAAAACAACATATTGCAGAAATGAGTGCCATTATAACTGATGGTTGTCCTTCGGGTGCCAAATCTGTGAATAAATTTTTCTTTAGGAAATTTACAACGATTCTGGCGTCATTTGTGGGAGATGAAATTGCTTCTATCCACTTGTAGACATAATCCGCTGCCACCAAGATATACTCATTGTCATAGACTTTGGAAAGGACCCCATAAAGTCTATTTCCTAGACATCAAATAATTCACAAATCAGAATGTTTGTTGAGAGGCATTTCATTTGGGTGAGATATGTTACCCGTTCTCTGGCATTTGTCGTAGGCCTGTTGAATCTAGGATCCCGAGAATGTTTTGAATGATCACAAATTTGTAAGTGAACTCAGCCTGTACTGATGAACTTGTTGAGCTGATTTGTGAAATAGGATATATTCAAGTTCAGAGGGATGGTCGACATGAGCTAAAGGAATGGACGACCGATACACACGTAATATATATCAGAAGAACTACAAGTGTGCAGTGGGCGTCCTAAGTACATGAAGTGGTCGACCAGCAATAGAAGAGTGTATGTGGAGGATCAAGCATAAACGGTCGACCAAAGATGTAAAGAGGGCGACCGATAATGGAGGAGTATACATGAAGAGGGGATCAGAGGTAGACCGGTCGATCAAATATGAAGAGAGGATGACCGGAGTAAAAGGCTAAACCGTGGAGGTCGCCCGATGATTGAAGAATGGGCGACCCCAAGACAAACACTTTCTATACAAGGTTGGGGAGTGGTCGTCCG
>LTAE01014767.1:0-11074 GCA_001647135.1 Pontederia paniculata | reverse complement strand
ATCAATTATAAAATTTAATGATGTATAAAATTAAAAGTTAATGATATATACGTTATTAACTTTTAAAATTAATAACATTTAATTTTATTAGTTTACTATTAATGTATAAAATTATTAACATTATTAAGATTGTTAACATTTATTAAAATTATTAATGTTTATTAAGATTATTAATATTTTTTAAAATTATTAACTCAATATCTTCTAACTAAAATTATTAACGTTTATTTTAAATATCATATATTAATTTTATACTAAGTTAATAATATAATTTTTAAATATTCTATAATACTAAGATTTACTGAAAATATTTTTTTTGTGTCTCAAACTAATATTGTTATTTTTATTTTTAATTAATTTATTTACCTAAAAGATAATTCTATATTTTTTTATTCTTAGAGAACCCCATGTTCTCCATCCAAACGCTATCTTAGGGTCTGACAACATCGTCCCAGTGAGGCGAAAAAAGGGTAATTGAGATAATAATGCCTCCGGGGAGTTTCCAGATATAAGAAGTTCGCATCTGTCCTTTGAGATCCACGAATTGAAACCAGTGATTTTACCCAAAAGTTATGTTTGTGTACTGAAATACAGAAAGAATGGAGCATTTCATAAATGATCTTCCTTTATCTATTATGACCATGCAAAAAATGAACAATCGTGCTAATAAATTGTAATCCATCATTTCTGCAACCTATTTATCAAACTGACGATAAAATGATGAAAGAAAACTCGATGATGCATCTCTTTCCAAAGAAATGTCATTCTGCAATACAAAGGGGACTTCTGCAGACGGGAAATTAAGGTCAGATAGCCATGTAACGGATAACTTTGATCGCTCTGCATGAATTTATCACTGTACATGCATAGATGTATAAATGACTACCAGGAAATCGGGTAAAATTAGTGTTACAAAAGATGCTTCACTAGAATAAAGTAACAAATAAAATAATTCTTGAAAATAGAATTCTCACATCTATGAAAAATAGAACCCTAGATTTTGAGGGAAAACAAAAAAAATCTACCCTCTACTCTACGAGAAGGTGTCAGATGACATTAATTTCACATGATGGAAAAGATATGCTTCCCATCTTATGTTTCAAACCCTCGGGTCAAAGTGAATAATGACTGCTTTGAAGGCATGTCACAAATATAGAGAGTTGGCAAACATTATTCCTCGTCTAAGACTCTCACTACTTGCTTCAAATTTCTTCTCAAGATCAAGCTCTCCGACCGCATGAGCAGCAGCACGCAACTAAAATGAGTGACATCAGTTAGCTATATCAATATTTATCATATAGACAAAAAAATGAAAACAATTCAAAAGCTTCTATGTTCAGCATCTGCCACATGAGTTTACTAAACACACATCATTTGAGGGAAATCCTGTTTGAGAGCTTTATAATTTTCATGCAACATTAGCATACCCAGAATGTAACACTGCTTGTTGCATATAATTTTCAAATAAGACCATTCAACAGCTCAGGTAGAAAAGCATAAACTTTGCATGAGACCTGGGAACTGTAGAACTTTACTTCCAGATGCAGAGAAATTCAAGTTAACCTTCAAAGAGACAAAAAAGATGCAAATGACAAACCTGATTCAAAAATTCATCAAGTCTTCTTGCAAGGCGTATAATGCTCCCTTCAAAGATGTCAGTCATCTCGATTACCTCACCAAATGATGCACCCTGAAACCAGCTCAAGATGTCAGTGATCCAAATTTTTGCATGCTAAATGAATTCAAAAAGGAAGATAAAAATCACAGCAAATTGCATTAGGCTGTGCCATCTGCTTGAAACTAACCTTTGACCAACAATAGATAACATCCATCAAATATGGCTTAGAAGTTGATTCCACATATTCTTCAACATTTATATCCAATTTGCACTCACGTTGTATCTGCAATTGCAGATTATAAGATATATGGACTGAAGATTGTGAAATGGAGTAAACGTTTGACAAACCTCTGCAATCCGTCGTGCACTGTCCTGGAGTTGCTGCAAAGGTTTTGCAAGCTCATTTCTAAGACGTACTTGCTCATTTGATTTTTCACAAGGAACAAAACAGCTCGCAATAGCCGCTACTTGGTGATGATCAAGATCATTAAAGGTGCCTAACATTAATTTTCTGAGGTTTAGTATTGTTGAATGCAACTTTAACTTAAGAGTAGAAATAAAAACAGCAGCACTCACCATTAAACATTAATTCTGTAACAAGAAGCTCATCCCCAGTATCTATCAAACATGCAGCACGACCTTTCAATTTGAGAACACCATCAGCATCAATATGACCAAGCATCTTCAGAACTCGAGATCGGTTTTTCAATTCATCACGAAATTTTTGCAACTACACGAAAGAAAGGTTAGGATCCTACCAGAAATCTTGAATCATTCAAACTATTACAACTATTAATTATGCAACACACGGTATTCAGAAATACTTTTTATACAAACCATCGATGAATTTAACTATGCAAAACATCTTCCAATAAATATCAAATTACAGTAAAATATTATGAATAATAAAAATTTCTAAAACAAGATAACGAGAATAAGCATACCAAGATAGAAGAAAAATAAAAATGTCAAGATAGAAAAATAAGCAGGAATAGGTCATGAAGAATAGCAAAAATGCAGAAAAATGAAGCTAAAAATATTTTGGTTAAACAAAACACAGTTTATACATCAAGCAAGAAAGTTTCACCTGTGAATCTCTCATCTTCGACTTTAGCTGTTGAATTTCATGATTAATGTCTGCTTTTCTTTGATACGATTCAAACTGTTGTTCGCTTTGACGAGTCTGTAAGAAAACAATAATTCATATATCTCATTATTCAAATGGCACCCAAACAATTAACTTGAATAGAAGAGGACAGTAGAAGAAGACATGCAAACCTTATGCAGGGGATGGGCATACATCTTCTGTTCGAGTTCTTCAATCTGGTTAACCATGTTAGTAAACTCCTCCTCTTTGATGCCCATGTCCTACCGAAATTGCCAAAAGAACAAAAGAGAAGGATTGACACAACGATCACAATGTTTCTCCTAATTCAATTTATGCCAGATTGTAATTTAGCAGTGGAACATAAATGTCCAAATGAACAAAAATAACATGGTTTCAAGTTGAACTCAAATAAAGCTAAAGGTCTTCAATCTGATTAACCAAGTTAACAAACTCCTGATTATTTTTGCAGAGGAACAAACTTCTGATCTTCAATGTCCTATGCTACTAAGCTTGCCATACAAGGAAAAAAGAGAGAAGGGTTAACTCAAAACTCACAAATTTCCCCCAATTTATCTAATGCCAAGTTGTTAAATGATAAAAAATACAAAAAGTTATACATTAAGAACAAGATTTATAAATTTTTAATTCAGAGCTGAAAGTGAATCATAGCAAACAAGATTAAAATTTGGTGAATTGATAAACAGGCTTAGTTTCAAACAATTAGATGATGAACATCTGATGACACAAATGCCAGGAAAGTATTTTATGGTTGCTATAATATGAAATGTTTAAATGAACCATTATGATTCATAAAGAAGTCGAACCATAACTCATAAACACTACAAGCAAATATTTGTACAACTTTATTTTCTCTCATTGTCAAGCAGGAAAGAGCAGGATTAACATTGTTTCATAAGCTGTAACTGAAAAAGACATCTGTCCTATAAGCAATAAAAACAGGATGATAATGGAAAATAGGAGCAAGACTGCATCATGACATTCTTTATGAATAATCCCATGCTTCAATCTCTTCAAACAATTTTCCAGAAGAACAGAAACAGCAAGAATAAACATCGATGGGAAAGTAATAATGATGAATTGTACTTTGACCGGATGCAACTTGGGAAGTCCTTGCGGATAGCGGTTTCCTAGCTCTTGTACTGCGAGAAGTATGGTTTGTCTTGCTTCCATTGGGCGTAGATCAGGTGGAATTGCAATCCTTATACTGCTAAGACCAGATAGCAATGGCAATGGTACAGGAACCTAGAAGGAATTCAGTTTCATCAGATTGTCCATTTAATTTTAGCATTAGAGTCGTCTTCATTTTTAACTTGCTACCAAGTAATATGAACTGACCCTGACAACTTTTTTTCTTCATGAGCTTCAACTCACCACATGCATTTCGCCCTTTTCTCCGGGACGAGGTGGGCATGGCTTTGAGCTGGAGCCATTTTCACTTATAGGAGCACATTGTAACAATGTATCCACGATATAACTACTGTTCCTAGAAGAAGCCAATGCAGGAGGCAATGTACTTGATGCTGCAGGAGGCTTTTTTACGACGTTCACCACAACACCCCATCCCCAATCGGTGGATCCATCTCGGACTTTAACCTGCATAAGAGCAAACTCATTAACTGATAGCTTCTGAATTTATGACAACTTGACAGTATATTCAAATCACTAACAAGAGCATACACATTAGGCAACTTGAAACAGTACAGCAAATAAATATCAAACAACAGAGAGCATTTCAAACAAGGTTTAAAGGTAAATTGAATGGAAGTTGTGGGAATACCAGTCTACCAGGTACCAAATATAACAGAATCCTTTCAGGTCTTGTTATCTCAGACATAATCTTCTTTTCAAGCAAAGCAATCTCAAGTCCCAGCTTGTGATATCCAGAGAGTTCAGTCTGAGGCATTCGAACAAATGAGAAAAGGAAGTTGAAATGAGATCCAAATTAAATGCTAGGTGTTCATCGACTAATATTAATAAAGCACCTCTCCAGAAGAATCAAGCAAAGCGGCTTCTTTCTCCAACTTAGAAATCTTTAGGCTCATATCTGGTAATGCCTGCATTGAAAAGTTTAAAGAATCAACAAACAAGATCTCACTTCATGTGAATTTCAAGAATGAACGAGTAGAAGGATTATTACCTTCTCATACTGAAACTGGTGAAATGAGTTCTTGATAACATGCTCAGCAGTGAACTGACCTTCAGCACGACTCATCAAATTTAGTATCGAATAATAGCTCAACCTGAAAGTACTGACCAAAGGAGCAGGTTTGCCTAAAATCATATCTTTCAGAACATTCATTTCCATCTGAAGGAGAAAAAGAACAATAAGAACCAATAGTTTTATCTTATCATATATCGAAGCAACAATTTCCAGAAAGCGATAAAACAAGAACAAATTTTGTAAGATCATGCTACAGAATACAAGGCTCCAAAATTTTACACCCACCAAATTGTGGAGCCCAGTTCCCAAGATATAAAGAGGCAATTGCACCAATTATAATGACAACAGTCGTCCTAGAAATTGAATCCCTACATTTCATAGATGCTATATTGTGATGTTATTGTGTACTCATAGAATATTTTTTTCGGTGCTTTGCTAACATTGAATGAAAATTCACAGCAATTTCCACAACATCAGTGTTGAAAGAGGATATGATAATGCATTTACTTTATGTAACTTAGGAAACCTTGTTTCAGTTCTTTGTGCCGACAATGGTTGTAAGATCTTGTCAGATGCTACCTTAAATTAGCGAGCAAGGATCATAAATATCAATCATGTACGTCCTCATAATATATACTCAATCCCATGTGTAAACTTGAATACAATTTTATAAATATTGAGATGTATATTCTTCTCGAGCAAAACAATACAAGTTTCTAGAGCTGGAGAAAACTTGCAATAAACCAATATTTTTCATAGAACACTTGATAGACCAATAGTTTTTACTAGTTTACCTTCTCATCAATCATGATCACACAAATTCCACGCTCATCTTTGCCACGACGACCAGCTCTTCCACTCATCTATAAGAAAATAAATATTGGTATCAAATATCTATACAAACAAGATTCTAAAATGAATCTTCAAAAGGAAAAGTAAAATCTATTAATGAAATTAAAGATAATGATATGGAGTTTGTATTGACACATTCATCATTGCTCCTGTGCTTTCAAGTCTTTGCTTTATTAGAAGATAGATGTCTTATACATTCACCTGGATGTATTCTCCAGATCCGATGAACCGATGACTATCGCCATCCCATTTTTTAACTGATGTAAAGACAACAGTTTTTGCCGGCATATTCAAACCCATAGCAAACTGTGGATACAAACAGCAAAGAAAAATGAATACATCAGTTTTTCACTGTATAATATCAGTAATGACTATAATGCGTCCACTAACTAGAAGTTAAGGAAGATGTTTGGAAATTGCATTCCTAAGACAGATTATAGTTCATAAAACTTGAGACATAGGCTAACAACTTTAAAGAAAGATAGTGGCAAGCAAACTAAACAAGCAGAGAACAAGAACATACTGTTTCAGTCGCAAAAAGGGCTTTTACATATCCTTCCTGAAAGAGAATTTCAACCAACTCCTTAATAATAGGTAGAAGACCAGAATGGTGCACCGCAATACCACGCTGAAGAAGTGGCAACATCAATTCTATAGCAGGCAAACCCCTATCTTCTTCACTTAAGCAGAGCACAGCGTTTCGGAAAACTTGTTCAACAGCATCTTTTTCTTCTTGGGTGTTAAAGTCAAGTTTTGACATGGACAAAGCATGTTGCTCACACTCCCTTCTACTGAAGCTGAAAATAATCACTGGCTGGAACTTTCTTTCCATAATCATCTGCAGGAATTGATGTCAGTTACAACCTCAAGGATGTTTGCAATGCATAACTAGCTTACAACTTGCAGAGTGAGATCATAAAAAGCTGGATGAGTATATCGACCATAACAATGGACCATTTTACAATAGCATTAAATTAGAGAAGCATCAAAAAGTAAGAAAACAATATATTAAGCTGATTAGTTATACCTTCACAATCTTGTAGATGTCAGAACCTCCAGAAGTAGTCCCACCCTTTGCAATCCGAGAATTAGCTTTTGCACCACTCCCTCTACCACCATCAGAAATATTTTTCTGTTTCGTGAATGTTTCCTGCAGCTTCGCAAAATTATCCTCTTTAAACTGCTCATTCTCATCAACAACAAGGTATAAGCCTGAACCTCCAATTGGAAACACATAATGTTGTAGCGGAGTAGGTCTATAGTCGGTGTAAACTACATGACACGGCTTCTTGTGCAAATTGCATATCCATTCAGCAAATTCAGTGGCGTTTGACATAGTTGCTGAAAGAAAGACCATTTTGATAGCAGGAGGCAAAAATATTATACTCTCTTCCCATACAACCCCCCTCTCGCGATCCTTCATGTAGTGTATTTCATCAAAAATAACCCATGCTACTTCCTTTATGACTTCAGATCCTCTAAACAACATCCCACGAAGAATTTCTGTTGTCATGACCAAACAACTTGCATTTGGCGAGATCGTGACATCACCAGTCATTAAGCCAACATCAGAAAACTCTTCGTTCAACTCTCTGAACTTCTGATTGCTAAGAGCCTTTAGTGGTGAGGTGTAAATAACCCTTTGCTTGTCCCTAAAGGACATGGCGACTGCATACTCAGCTACTGCAGTCTTACCTGCTGAAGTGTGGGCAGATACCAATATGGATTCACTCCTTTCAAGACATGCAATTGAAACCTTTTGGAATGGATCCAATTCAAAAGGGTATGTTTTTGCCATCTTTCCAGTGTAGATTGGGTTTGCTAGGGTACCATAAGTTTCTTCATCTTTGGAAGAACCATATCCATTGGGAACAGCAACCTCATGTACACATGTGCGAGATAGGCTTCTTCTTTTTGGTATGGACTCTGTGCTCTGGGACTCACTGATGACTGCAGAGTCATTCCCTGAATTTTGCTCCACTAGTTTCCGTTTGCCTGTAGTTACTTTTTCTTCCATCTTAACTCAAAATTTCCAGATAAAGAAGCTGAAAAAGATGAGGAACGTCTGTTAAAAAAGCACAACTTTAGTTATTTATTTCACATGAACATCACCTCCCTAACTATCTGCTTATATTTCTTGACAAAAGTAAACAATTTACCAATCTGTGATTTAAGATGTTTACACTTTCAGCTGTGATTTACTAAATTTCTCTTTGTCCAACAGCATCTTGATTTTATCTACTGTTTATCTATTAACACACATGAATCATACTTATAAATAACATTGTTGAGATCATATAACTTTCTTTTGAGAAAGTGAAGGATGGCTGTCAGGGGCCACAGCCCCCAGTCACATCCAATAGTATTAATATGTATATAATGCATGAATGTATTACAGCATGTTACATAGATGGTTTATATTTGATCTAACACGTTTCTCCACACATGATACAAAGATGATGCAACATATATGATATTGATCATATATCTATTTGTAAACACTAGAATACCACCTTTTAGCATTTAATTCCAACAAATTCATGAGCATTTACACAATCTGATAGAAATAGTTCGAGGACATCCATTGTCATAACTGTGCAGAATATCCACTAGCTCACCAATGTAAAATAAGAAGCATCTTGGTTTGTCTTCTAATCGTGTTCTTTGATATGATTATTTAGCAACCGAAGATAAAAACAAAACATAGATCGGTACAATCTTGAGCTTGCATTTTTTCCTGTTGTTTCGACGGTTGAAAACATCAACAAGAAAGAATACCAATAATTCAAAAAGATGAATGTTTGCACTACAATAATATGCTACAATTTGCCACTTTTCGGCTGAAGATAAGCAGAAGCGAACCCACCAAATGAAGCAGAGAATTTGTACAGATGCACAATCTCACAGTGAACGCAGCTAAAAGAGATGAAAAAGAAAACACAAGAACTCCGAATGGCCATAAAACTGAAACAAAAAACGGCGAAAGATTCTGACACTGAAGCTTCACAAGAAATCAAAGTGAATCAAACTGGAAGTAGAAAGAAAAGAATCTCTACCATGCCCACAATGCAAGAAATAGTCAGCGTCAAACTAAGAACACAAAATAAAGAAGTAATGCCTTCACTTCTGCTCAGGATTCAGAAAACAATGTTACTCCGAGCAATCGATTCGGCTGCAGATATGTTAACAGATTGGTTAGGGTTTTGGAAGGAGGGAACGCGTACCCGGAAAGATACGAGCAGCGGCTGCTTGCCTGCAAGGCTGTCAAGCGAGCAGTGGAGAGGGAGATTTTGAAAACCCTAGGCGCCTTTTCTTGTTTCCCGGCGGCCTCCTTTTGGGAACCGAAAGCAGAGCCCGCCACTCCGTTTCGGCGGTTCGACGGAAACGTCTGGTGGTCGCCAGTCCAAATTTGGGTCCAGACAGAACCGGACCGACCACTTGAGTTGTCTATTGGACCAAATTTTAATTTGTAATATATTTAATTATAATTTTATTATTAAAATACCGTATAAATCAAATTGACAATTTCGAAATACTTGAATTTTTATCACAAAATAAGAAAACAGACTAATGCAGAATAATGAAAATATCAGGAAAGATAAATAAACATTCATTAATTAATTAGAGAATCTTATAATGCAAAATAAAATAATAAGAGGTAATTATGTCATGTGGGTCTAAACGGTGAGCTATATTCTTCTAATTCATTCCTAAATTCTTTTAGTGCTACATAATAATTGTTTTAATATTTTAAATATGTGGAGTACTTTTCTTTTTTTAATTTTTTAAGTACAATATAGGCGTTTACACGAACATATATATTTTTTTAAATGGACATAATCATGCGTCCTCATTACAATTGTAAAGGATAAATACCAATATGGTATTGTAAAAATAGATATTAACAAACTAACATTTCGCCGAGAAAAAAAACAAATTAATACATTAAAATGGAGCAACTTATACTTAACAAGCTATAATTATATTGTGAATAGCTGAATGTATTTAGACGTGCAGCTTACATATCACTTTTCTGCTTATTTTAAGAATTTTAAAATCATATTTAATTTTTGGAGGTGCTGAGACTTGATTGACCGGTAAATAATCCTGATCTTTTTTCCTTATCAACAAAAAGGGCAGACCTTGTTATTATCAGAAAAAAAACTGTTCCAAGCACGAAAGTTAGCACTAAATGAGAAGGTAAGTATTTAGGAATCTGACTATTCCATGGTACAATTGGAGCAAACAAGGCCCATGGACATGAATGCTCACTAGAATTGATCATTCTTTATACCGAATGTCATAAAGTTGTCACTCCCTGCAGTTCACTGTTTTGCAGTTTAATACAAGAGAATGTATTCCAGAAGGTGTACAACATTGAACGTATATCAAACAGGGTTTAAGAGATCTGCATATCGAACAATAGAGGAAAGCAAATTATGTGCTCATAGGTTCAGGACTGCTGGACGCGAGTATGTCTAGCAGTGAATTATGTGGCTTCAGCTCTTCAAGCCATAATGGAAGCGAGTCACCAGTGTAGAAGTTCCTTGTGACATCATCAGCATTTATATGTAGACAAATCCCAGTGTAGAGATTAGATAAATAAGCGGCTCAAAGTAAAAGGCTAAGGTATAGTTTGACAAGTAGAACTTAGGTTCTTCCGGGTTCTTGATGAATAGTTGATTTGATAGATTAGTTTTAATAGGCTTAGTTTGGAAACAAGAACCAGAACCAATTTAGGTTCCCAGTGAATAGTTGATGTGATTGATTAGTTCTAGTGTCGTGTTTGGAAGTCAGTAGAACTAATGATTAGAACTAAAAACTTGGGGTTCCACCTGTGTTTGGATAGAGTTGGTATTTGAAGGATGAATCATTTGTCATTCTTATTTTAATGACCATTACATATTAAATAATTATTTATAAATATAAATAATAAATGTTGTATTATATTTATTTAACACAAATATATTTGTCATATTTTAGTCGAAAATTATATATATTATCAATATTATGACGTATGATATCGTAAAAATATTAATACTTACTTTTTATTAATTAGTTGTAGAAATCTATTTTTAAGCTCCCGGATAGTAAAAAATTAATGTTAAAACAAATATATTTGTCATATTTTAGTCGAAAATTATATATATTATCAATATTACGACGTATGATATCGTAAAAATATTAATACTTACTTTTTATTAATTAGTTGTAGAAATCTATTTTTAAGCTCCCGGATAGTAAAAAATTAATGTTAAAACAATATTGTATTATAATAAATTAATAAAAAATTTAAATTATGAATATTTCATCA
>LTAE01014762.1:0-11080 GCA_001647135.1 Pontederia paniculata | reverse complement strand
TATAGAATCTAACTTCAAAGTCCTTTTGCAAAAGGATAGGAACAAAGATCAAGTTGCGCCTTATTCTTGACGCGTACAACACATCCTTGAGTATAACAAAACTATCTTCTAGATCTAGCTTATACTCAGTAATCCCCTCCACATCGAGATAGGTGTTGTTGCCCGTGTAGATCCTCTGCTCCCCTTTTGCGACTTCTTTGAAGTCAATGAGACCCTCCTTGGTCTTGGAAATATGGCGAGTCGCTCCAGAGTCGATCCACCATCCTTCAGTGTCAGTTGTAGTCGTATTGCACTCCACCACCATGGAAAATGAGGACTTGCTGGTGCCTGCACTTTTGACCGATTTTCCACCTCCTTGTGCGCTTTTGTTGCCATCTTGACCAGATCCTCCAGGACAGTTTGCCTTGAAGTGACCAAACTTCCCACAGATGTGGCAAGCACCTCTTGCAACCTTGCGCTGCCCCGCCCTGGGTTTGAACTGCTTCTTCCTATGGCTGAAGCTTAGTCCGCCTTGCTTGCGATGATGCACGACATGGACTTCATCCTCCTGCCCTTCAGCAGCTTCCTACACCTCGAAGATATCTATCTTCTTCTTTCCCTTGGCCATGTTCTGTTCGATAGCCAAGATAGAGGGCAATTCAGAAACCCATTTTATCGACTCGTTCACCCGAACAGCCGTGGCGGTCATGTCGAAAATAGGTGGAAGACTATTCAACACCGATGTTATATGTAGTGGTTCTGACAGTGCGCACCCTACAACTTCCAAGTCTTTTGCCATTACAATCATTTTGTTAACACGGTCAGACACATTCTCGTCCGACTTCATTTTACAAGTGGTGTAACAATGCAAAAGTAATTGTACATTCATGTCCCAAAACCTTTTGGATGCGTACTTTTCCTTAAGAGCTTCCCAAAGCTCAAAGGCATTAGCATGAGTCTCAAAAACCCTAATCAAATTATCTTCCATATACATGAGTATGAAGGTCCTCGCTTTCTCATCACCAGGTTTTCTTTACTCCAGCGCCGCTGCGTGTGCTGCCTTCTGTTCATCAGAAGCCCCTTCCTGAAGTACTCGTGGAGCGACATCTATGTAAGTTTGTAAGTCATCGTGGACTAAGCCATATCTGATTCTACAACTCCAAGTATTGTAGTTGACACCGTTAAAACGATCCAATTTGGCTAGTTTCACGACCATGAATTTAGACATTTTCTAAAAAAAATAAAATATTTACAAAAAATAGTTTTCAAGAAATAAATTTAGCAAAAAACACTTAATTTATTTTCTAAAATCAATTTTATCAGAAAATAAATTTAATTAAAAATAAAATAAATTTATTTATTCGAAAATAATTCAGCCAAAAATATACTAAATATATTTTCTAAGTTTAATCTATCAGAAAATAAATTTACATAAATTATACTAAATTTATTTTCTAAATGTAGCAGAAAATAGATCAAACTCGTTTATAAAAAAATATATACGAAATTTATTTCAAAAAAAATAATTTATGCAAAAATAAATTCAAAAACAGGAATAATTTTAACAGAATTTATTCTCAAAAATAAAAATTATTCGGCGGAGACAAATTTATTATTACTTATTCGAAAATAACAAAAATACAATTAATTTATTTTCTAAAATTTGTTTGTCCGAAAATAAATTTATTATGACCTTTCTGAAAATAAATTTAGGCAAATATAATAAATATATTTGTTCAAAAAATAAATTACTTAATTCATCCGAAAATAACAATGATATAATAAATTTATTTTCTAAAATTTATTTGTCCGAAAATAAATTTATTATTACTTTAATCGAAAATGACAAAAATATAATAAATTTATATTTGTTTTTATTTTTCCTAAAATAAATTTATTATTACTTTAACCGAAAATAANTCTAGCATGCATCTACGGTTTAGATTAAATAATATAACTAAAAATTCTATGCATGTGATTAGATAAAAACGGGTAGATCCTACGGTTAGAATTCGATCTATCTATTAAGAAATCTAACGGTTCAGATTAAACAGTAAGTTTGACGGATAAGATCAAATGAGGAGAAAAAACGGACGGACGAGATTAAAATCGAGTGGATGTGAGAAGTCCACTGTTCATCGTCTTCCTCCGTGCGTACCTTACACCGGCGTTACCAGGGGAGACATGGCGACGGCGGTTGGACGGACGATTGACGCGTCTGAAGTTTCCTCGAGTATCGTCGATGATGCTTAGTGAGAAAAGCGTCGTCAATTTTCTCCGAAGGCGTGGCATTTGATTTCCTTGTCAGCGGCGTCGTATTTTCAGGGGAAGACCACGCGAATAGTTTCAGCGGCAATTCGGTGAGGGAGAGCATCGAGATGGATCCTGGGCGTCGACAAGAGTCTCAAGGAGAGGGTCAGGGAGAGCGGAAACAGATCAAGCAGTCACGCGCTCCGCAAAAAAAGAAACTTGCAGGAACGCGGCGTGCTCTGATACCATTTGAAGAGAGAAGAACGAGAGATAGGAAGATTCCGTTCAACGGTGGTGGGCTCCCAGGTGCGTGTCCATTCCTTTTATTGGCCGCATACCCACGCCTGTCCGCCCCCGTCATAGGTCGTTATCGTGCGTACATCTCGCGACAATCAAGTTCGCGATTTCTGCATTCGCTCGTCTGCGCTATCCGTTGCCCATCGCAACGTTCGTGTATCAGCACACAATAGACGTGCTAGTACGCTAGGATGGCATCTCGAACGAGCGCAATCGCCGGGAATAATTGTCGCAGATACGCTCATGATCGTGTGAGACATCACGGTCGTGATCTTCCATCACGGCCGTGCGTCTCGGTCGTGATATCTGTCATCACGGCTGGTCATACAACACGGTGGGTCTTGTCTCTGTGCGAGCGGTGGTAGGCACTGATGGGCTCTACTGCACGTACAGGGATTGCTCGGCGCTGTTGATAACCGACGACGCATCCGGTAGTGGCGTAAAGCGTGCAAAGTGCCCGTGCTGCCATAGAGCGTTCTGTGCTCCGTGCAAGATGCCATGTCACGATGGAACCGGATGCAATGCGTTCCAAGAGCTGCCGGAGGGCGAGGGAGGAACTCATGCTCCAAACAGTAAGTGGCAGAGGTGTCCACGGTGCAAGATCTTCGTGGAAAATAAGGACATCAACTGCAGGTAAAACTACTTAAATGAATGAATAAATAAACAAAAACATTAAAAGGGGCCTTCAAGAGGACATCAATTCCAACTTTCATATGCAAACAGTTCTTTTATTTATTTATTTATGGAGCATGAGTCTACAATAGGGGGCCTTAACAATATACAACACTATAATAGGGAGCAACATTAACAAGAGTCAAATGAAGGCAATCACATACATAGGATACAATAATCGCAGCAGAAAGGTAGTTCTGCTTGATGTCTGCAGAACATTCTACTTCACTACATGCGAAAAAGAATCGACATCGAAGATGCTTACATAGTGCATATACTCTTGGTTACCCCCAAAAGTATAATGCAGCAACAGCAACAGCAACTCTCTGCAATAATGAGAGCACACATTTTCATCTGCTACTGGAACCAGCCAGATAATTTGATGCCAATGAGAAGCATGTTTCTGCAATTCTGAGAGTACAGACTTCATCTGCTACAGGAACCAGCCAGATAACCTGATGCCAATGAAAAGCAGGCTTCCCTCTGCTTTTTGTACTCATTGTAACGAAGAAAGAAATACTCGAGATAATCAAAATCAATCGGCGACACCTTTGCCTGTCGTTCAAAGAAAGTAATTGAGCTTCCATTATTTTGGTGATAGTTTGATGTTGTTGAGCAAGGTAGTACTACATGTTACCTGGATAATAGCCCACAGAGACCAATAAACGTGTGATGCGAGCCTATAAGTATTTGTTTCAACATAAATAGCTTCAAGATCTTTATCCTCCACCTAACAGCATGAAAGAGTTTTTAGTGCATACATAAATTTGGACAAAAGAATAGATCATCGACTGTAAATAGTAAATATGAACATCAGTATCATTAGATATTCACCGTCCAACAAATCAAAATCATAAATACAAACATCAACAGAGAACATCAGCCAATAGAATGCAAAAATTAAAAACCATCATGTTTGCATACCTTGTCCGGTTTATCTGGATTCAAATAATTTTTGAAGAAGTGATATTGTGCATCCTTATTTGGATACCTATATCAAAATATCTCCAGCCATTATGATTCTATTTTAGTAAAGCAAAAGTCCAATTTGCCCTAAGAGAAAGGAAGCTTACAAGCTATAGTTACAGTCATAGCCAGCATATTCATTAAAGTGGTTTGCAATGTCATAACCTCTATAGCTGTATGATCCATACTCGAAGTCAATGAAGTAGAGTCTACCTGAGAATGACGAAATGTCGGCACAAAATGGAATAGACTTATGTCAGAATTTCAGAGAATGACAAAACAAACTGGTGTGTATGCAATATGTGAGCATCATATTCACTTTTTCATCATTTCACATTAGATTCCCAGCTAATTGAAGAGTTTGTCCAATACTTGAAAACAAAACTCAAGATACTCACCTTCTTCATCATTTCGCATCAGATTCCCAGAAAGTAAATCATTGTGAGCATAGACAATAGGAGCATTTAGACGATCAGTCAGACTCTGTAAGCAAATATGAAGGGAAGATGAAAACTTCCAGAGAGATTCAGGTGGTTGGAAAGCTAAGAGGTAAACGACAAATCGCATGAGGGAGAAGATTTATTTAAAATTTGGCATAAAAGAGTTTCATCGTTATCCCATTGAAAGACATGTTTGCAGTTTCTATCGAGCTTGAAGGCATATAATTATTTAAGAAATTCTTGAGAACCAAAGGAGATTCCTAAGTACAGTAGAGTGATGAAACAAAAGGTAACATATTGTCGTCCATTGCATTCCAGATCTGCTGAAACTAACTATAACTTTTAACCTTTTACATCCGATGAAGGCTGACAACCAAGACACTGTGACACTGTTCCTGTATGATCCTTTTTTTTTGGTAGAATCCTATATTATACTTCGATAAGCCATACATGAGTTCCTTTTTGCACCATAGATGGGACAGATATCATGATTATTCTTCAATGTCTACTCCTGTTTGACCTAGAATCATAGCAATCTTGGTTTAGAAGGGATATTGAGATTCCAGCACAGCATGATCATACAAAGTAGACATATGGCTTAAGGACATTCACCTAGGAGTAAATCACTCACATCTTCTATATTCAGGCAAAACTATGCAACTGATATTCAACTTAAGTACATGACTAATACTCCTTTCTGATATAGTTTTGCCATGTGTAGAAAGTGGCTTGCAACTGCCAACAAAATAGTATGACAGGTCTGTACACCTGATACGACTGAGAATTTAAGTGTATAAGATGAGAGAAGATAGACACCAGTGCAAAAATACTAAAAGCATGACAAGTGCAACCAAATCAATCTGAGAAGGATACCTTGAGTTCATTTACTTCATTATGGATTTCTTCAAAAGAGATGGTGTTGTATTTATCCTGTTTCCTGCTATCGTCAAATTTTAATGTCACAGCTGCAGAATTATTTTCTTCTCAGGATGGACAATTAAAAATCTAAAACAAATTGACTTGAAGATATGCAGGAGATAAGAACATAATGCAAATCCCATAATCAACAAAAATGAAACAAATCTAGAATAAAGTTTGTGACCTTTTTCAAAGAACTTGAATATATCATGCCACAATTGTGGTTCTTTGGAACCTGGAATCTCCACTTGATGGAATTTATGAAGTTGCCTAGCTATTTGAGCGGCTATTTTAGGCATCTGAATGTCTGAAAACCAATAACTAAAGTAATTCATGTCATCAGAGAAATAATTTGCATTGGACAAGTGAGAAAGAAGGGGAAGCAGATGTTGAACTTGAAATTTACTAAGAAGAAACGAAGACAATGTGCAACACCAAACAATATAGTTACTTTCTGCTGAAGTTTACTATTAGTTATGACATACTTATGGCAAAAAAAAAAAAATCTAAACCAGTGCTATAGAGGTTGCTTGGTGAAAGCACATATCAGCTCACACCACGCTTCAGTTACAAGTTTCATGCTAATACAAAATAGTATTGACAGATGCAAAATTTGCCAACTTTCGACCAATAGATCAGAGATTCTATTGGACTTGTTTTAAGCCATTATTCTTCCCTGTCAAACTGTTCGTAGAGTAGAACTAATTGCCACTATATACTAAATTCAGCTTTATTGTTAGCTTTGAAAATCATGTTATGAAGAAGCTAAAGAATCAATTGCTTGTAGAATTTTAGAGTTGCAATAATGAGCTATGGAAATTTAACATTAAGATAAAAGATGGCCATCTTCAAACACAAAACTTATTTGCCCGGAAACAGACACAAAGACATACAATTTTTTATTCAATTTTGCTGTTTATATGAATGCTCAAAGGAAATGTTTTACCCTCTGGCAAAAGTGTACGTGCATTGATGAATGATTGAACCATGCCATTTCCAAACAGTCCCAGTAGTTCAGCACCAAATCCTGCAGCTGAGAGATGTGGTATGGCCTAAACATGTTGGTAATAAATTATAAGAGAAGGTAGAATAGGACCATATACAAGAAAAATCACATTCCACATGAAACTTAATGCCAAATGAATATGAGAAAACAGTCAAATAATTGTTCTATATTTTCATGACACAGAAATGAAAGAATTGGAAGAAAATTCATGACATATATTTTCTGCAATAGGTACCCAACTATTTTACAAAGCCATGGACTGCAACATTTGGTAGACCATTACTCACAAGTAATATAGGCAACTCCTGTATGTATGATTGATTTTGGTACTTAACTTATACGTATTACTTCCCTAAATGACTAAACAATATGGAAGTTCCCTGGAGGAAAAGCAAATATTTCATAACACTTTCAAATTTGAACACAAACACTTCCGTACACATTGTTGCAATAAGCAGCAGCAAGGATACAAGATCCTTCTTACTTAGGTTGACAATAAAAGCCAAAAGGTACTTATTACACCTCCTCTAACTGAAATATGGAGAAGACGGGAAGTCAGGTAGCATACTTATTGTAAACCAAACGAAAGTAATGACATAATAATCTAGATTAAACTGAGTGACCAACAACCTAACTTTATAAATGAACATAGAAAAAATATGAAATATAATCTCACAAGTTATAAAGAAGAGTTGCATGGTTATATACGACCAATAATTCAACATTAAAATTTCATATCTGAAATCAAATTTACATAAAAGAAATTTGGTATTATTTTAATCAAACATGTGCATTTGTATCAAATTTACATGTTAAGATGCATCTATACATATAAACACACTTCATGCATATGCACATTATGTCTATTCTGAAGGCAAAAAGAAACTATCATTTAATATATTTACAAAGAACGATATCAAATCTGGTGTATCATTATCAAATCCGCCACATTTGGTTATAGAAATATTACATTATAGACCTTAAATCAAAATGCTTTATGTCTTCATAGCATAATTGTAAAGACGAGATTTGAAATTTCACCTCCATTTCTCTGTTGCGGTCAATCACCAAATCCGTATTTGGGCCATATATTCGAACAGTCAGAATGACAACATGTGCATCATCAGTCCTCACAGAGACTTTTAGCACTACGAAAAGTTAAAAATACGAAATATCAAACCCAAGCTACTATTGCTTGAGGCAACATTCGGGACAATATCAAATTTGAAAATTTTGTGGATGGGCAAGAGATATTCATTTAAAGTAAAATACAACTTTTACACTTCTAAAAGTCCTACATCTAACTGCAACTGAATTTTGAAAGCGACTATTATTTCTGAGTTGTTGATTGAAAGAATTAATCGAAGAGCAATAAGAACATGTCTGAAATTTACAGAGCAACTCACATAGATTTGTGATACCACCAGAAACCTTCTCAGTTGAGAAACATGATTGATCAAGATTCTCCCAGTTCTTGAAAAGGCTCTTGCATAGATCTCTGAGACGAGAAAGAGAAAGATAATTAGAGTTAGCAGTTGAGATCAAAGCTTTTAGTTCCTAATTAAATTAACAGAGCAAAGGAATCAGAAAAATTTCTTCTCAAGTTACCATTGGAACAAATAGCGGAACTGAATTTGGTGAACAGATATCACCAAGTGGAGCACAAAGGTAAAAGGAAATCCATATGCAACATGGGAATTCTTTTACCCTTTCGTCCATATTAAATGTCAAGAGTATTACTAATAATTCTAAAAGCTTAATTTTTTTTTAGTATGAGTTAAATGACTTCTTACTTTGATATCATATTAAATCATATGCGCTATCAACAATTTTAGGATCGTATTCTTAACAAAGAGCACCTCCATCTAACAAATAAGAGTAACACTGGCAATACGTCAAGCATTTTGAAATCAAGCAACTGGAAGCTTCCACATGACCTCTAACACCAAATTTAGCTGATTACCACTTCCATAAACAGAAAATCATAAGGATAAAACATATTCCAACTTCAATCAGGGAAAAAAGCAATTTTTTTCTGAAACTGGTTTATGCCAACTACAAACACTACAACAAAGGAATCATAGAGCCAAATTAACCCAAGCCAATACTCCAACTGCCGACAGTGACCAACTACAAGCAAAATATTAAGGCCAAAATCCCATTTTGAGCAAACAACACGAATCAGAAAGCCAATAAACAAATCACCAGCAAAGCAAACGTCCAGGCGAAAAACGAACACCAAATGCACGCGAAATCAACCAGACTCCCTCCAAAAAATGCCGATAAGAACGCCGCGACTCCAGCAATAAATAAAGGAAAAGAAGGTGGTTTACATGATCCGAGGCTTCATTTCCGGCAGAGAGAGGGAGGTATCGATGAACATGGAGGACGAAGGTGGCGTAACCTTCGCCGGAGCTTTCTGTGGCTCTCCCATGGGGATCAATAGCTTGCAGCTCGTCGGCAGTGAACTTGACGCGTGGACCTCAGCTATTGGTGAAAAGCGTCGGACGGTAGCACAAAAAACATCAAGTAGTAAATTATTTAATTATATATATATATATATTATGGGTCATCTTTCAAATATTTGAGTAAATTTAATGCATATATTTAGTTAAACTTATGTCGAAGTTAATTTTACATTTGGATGATTGATTGATGCATTAAACTTATAAAAATTGTAGAAGTTATTCGAGTTATTAAGTGTATGCTACTTACTTAAGTAGGTAATATCATACTAAGTAGCTTATTCATCGAAATATATTAAATTTATATAAATATATATTTTTTTAAAAAAATTATAAATTATTAAATTTTGTCGTATATTTAATATTTTACGATTGATAAAATAAGTAATACGATTTACCTATTTAAATAGATAATACCTCTATTAAATTCAATATATAGTACCCAAGGGCGGATCCACGTATATCACGGGAGGGATCAATCCCCTCTCCCCCCAATTTTTTAATATATAAAATATATATACATGTATATACTAGTAGTTGTAGTCAATAAATAAAATAATTATTAAAAGAATAATTATAATTATCTAATTGATGTAGTGAATATGTAGTTTTAGCTAACGTCTAAAAAAAATTTAGGGTTTAAATTTTGATCTTCCTCAATTGATAGTACCTAGGCCATTTTCTGAATATTAATTACTTAGGAATCTACATGCTTACATTAGTTATATAAAGAACTATCTATTTTTTTTTTCTCAAATTATTTGATGTCTGCATAAATTACTAAGATAAATGAATTTGGAATCTACAAAGAAAAAGAACGATACTTATGGTATTATTACATGTGTTTTCTTTTCTGGATGTTTCGTGTACGTAATATTTTAATTTGCTCTCAAATTGCTTGTTGGCAAGCAAATTGGACCATAAAAATAGGAGACGTGTGTTAGGTGATATGTCATTATGTCCTAATTAATTGGGGGCCCTTTTGCTTTTAGATCGTTTGACACTCTTGTGACATCATTCTACAACTCAATCTTTGTGACGGTGGACCATTTCAATTAAGAACACAAGAATCTTTCACTTGTCAAATTGGAAGAAGATTTGCGTGGTCAATGGATCAAACGTCGGTTTTGTTTATGTCACGTGATTAAAAAAAAAAGATTGATTGATATATAATTTAGGGATAAGGATTTGAGTTTCCATTGATGATATATATGTATTTGAAATTCAGAAAATACATTTATCTATTTTGTAAAGTTTCAATATTTTACACTTACTTTTTTTCATTATATTTTTTCCTTCCATCTAGCTTCTTTAGACACGTCTATGTTCAAAATCAAAGGAAAAATAAACAGAGATTTTACGGAATATCTCTTACAGCGAAAATGTATGTCGTCGAAGCTGAAAGGAATTCTTTTACGAATACTGACAGCACATCGATCTGTCATCGTCGTCGGAAACTTAGTCACGTGAGTTTAGAACTCTATGTCATAAGTCAAATGTCTTAGACAAAGAACAATATAAAAAAATAATTTTTTTACTTTGGTCATACACCACATGAATTAGCATTTATCTTTTTAACAGTGTAAAGTGAGGATGAGGAGAAGTCATGAATATTATGATATATATATATATATATATATATATATATATCATTTGATCTCTCATAATTAATGCAGCATATCATTTGATCTCATATGATTAATGTATGACTCTTAGATCATTACATGTGCATGCACATCAATGCATGACCTTTGAATACATGCACTTAAATTAGACAAAATGTGAGGCCCTGTTTGGCAAGTAGAACCGGGGGTTCTCTGGGTTCTAGTGAATAGTTTGATTTGATAGATTAGTTCTAATAGTGTTTGGATGAACTAAAATGTAATGATTATATATAGGTTCTAATGAGTGTTTGGATAAAAAGTGAGAACCGAAAATATAAAATATATATTTTATAGTAAGTAATATAAAACATTGATATAAACTATTTAAGAAATCATTAATAAATAATATAAATTTAATCACATGAATTAATATTTTCATAAAAAATGTGTTAAAAAGCCAATTAAAACTATTTAATAGATAAT
>LTAE01014757.1:0-11082 GCA_001647135.1 Pontederia paniculata | reverse complement strand
GCATGAAATGTAAACTCCCCCAAGCTTAGACTAGACATTATCCTCAGTGTTCAAACCTATACCGAAGGAATATGAGACACCAATGCAAACTACATAATGCAATTAAAAAGTATAGAAAAATACAACCTGATAATTTCATGGGTAGTGACAGTTGTGGTGGCGGAGAGAAGAAACATCCATAATGCACATGGCTTGTGTAGTAATCGTGCATGCATTTGACCATCTTATCTATATTGTCCTGGCATGCTCGAATCTCAATCAGCATATCAGCCATCTGGTAGGCTCTCATCTTCACCTCATGTGAGCATGTCTCTAATTTTTTTTTCTTTATATATATATATATATATATAATCTTAATTAAATAAATAATAATAATAATAAATGTTAATAAAAAATAATTTTATTAAAAATAAAAAGTAATAATAATAATATAAAAATATATATTACAAAAAAAAAGTTTTTATTGTTTTTTTTAAAAAAGATTCTAAAACTAATCAAAAATCAATAAAACCTCTAAAATTCCAAAAAAGTTAATTTCTAAAAATAATAAAAAATCAATAAAACTTCTAAAGATACCAACAGTTAAAGACTCGTGGACCAGAATCAAAAGAACACTAAAAACAAATAAAAAAATTCAGAAACTAATACTTTAAAACTCTTATACCAGAATGAAGAACATTAAAACTAGACTAAGACTCATCAACCAGAATGACATGCTAAAGACTCAAATAAAAACTCATAGACCAGCATTCAGATCATTTCATTACTCCAGAAACTAACTCATGGACCAGAATAAAATAAATTCAAGACTCCATAAACTAAACTCATAAACCAGAATAAAATGCTAAAGACTCCAGAACAAAAAACTCATAGACCAACATTCAAATAAGCTAAAAACAAAACCCCAAAAGACAACTCTAAGGCCCTGTTTGGCACGCATTTAAATTAGCGTCTACAGTAGCGTATAGTGTGCTGATCAAGTCAATACGCTAGTTAAGGTGTTTGGTAAGCACAATTAATAATAGCGACAAGCGATTGGAACTCAGCGTTTTGAGACGCTTGACAGACCAACATCTAGGGTAGCGACAAGTTTATGAAAATTTATTTNCGCTAGTTAAGATGTTTGGTAAACACAATTAATAATAGCGATAAGCGATTAGAACTCAGCGTTTTGAGATGTATGACAGACCAACTTCTAGGGTAGCGACAAGTTTATGAAAATTTATTTTCAGATATACCCTCAAAATATTTTAATATTAGTTAATATTTGTATGAGACACTTATTATTTTATATTACATGATCACTTTATTATTTATTATTATTTTATTATCTTATAAATTATTTGGTCAGCTATTCATTTTATTATTATTTATTAATATTAAAATATTTAAAATAAAAATGTGTTATTCAACTTATGACACTTATATTAATGTAATTTATTAAATAATTGTTTGTACCCTTTTTAGTCATTTTATATTTATTGATTTGTTCAAACGCTGCATTTGCCAAACACTTTTATTAAATTTAATAATCACTCGCTGCCGCTAATCGCTAATCTCTAATCGCTAATCGCTATTATTTTAAAATAATAAAAAAGAAAGTAAAAAATATCTTATTTAAATTTAAAAAATAAAAAAATAAAAAAATAAAAATTATTTTGTTCTCTTAACTAATTAAATTTATCGTCTTTATTTTAATATTAAATTCTTTACTCTTTATTCTCTTTCCTTCGTTTTACTTTTCTCTCATTTTTTTATTTTCTATTCAAATATAATTTAATTAACTCCACGAACTTATTTTCCATCTTATTCTTTCCAAACATATGAAAAAAAAACCTTTAGTATTTACTTCTTTATCCGTTTGCAAAGTTCCTATCTGTTGAATAAATTTATACTTTTATAATATTGCAATAAAAACTACACGTGTTTAAGATTTACTTCACCATTTTTCGACTTTTGTTACATAATTTTAGGTAAAAAATAATTTGGTAAGTTGACAGTACGTTAACAACTTGGGCAACCCTCGAGGGCCACCTACTCATCCATCCTTCTAGAAACTTCTGGGCCGAACCGAAGTCAGGAAGTAATTGGATCCAGTCGCATTTGGCCCGCGCCGGCACCGTCGTCCAAAGCAACGGTCCTGATCTGCTCACAGTTCTCTTTCCACTTCGATCGGACGAATTCGAAGAAATCTGACTCCAAGTTAGGTCACGGCATCCAACGGCCCTGATTGTTTAACCATCCACCATTCAGAAGCAGCGGAGAACCCATTTGACGTTCGCATACAGAAAACCAAGAGACAAAAGCATCCACCTCAGAAACTCGCATTAACGGTGGATTTCATATATACGCATAGTTTTAATTATGCCAACTCATAGGAACGAAAAAAGTATGAGGACCGATCGCTGTTCCTTCTTATAAAGCAATCTCGTCCCCCTACTAATTTCTTTTTGGATATTTTTCCTTCTTTATACTCATTTTTTCTCTGCTCTTTTTGCGGGCTTCTATTTCTCCGATCGCGATAGCATGGCGAACCAGGGCGACGCTTCTTCTTCCGATCCGTATTTTTCTTCACTTTTTCTTCATTTTTTTTCATTTTTTCGTGTTCTTTGATCCAGATTCATACTGATATGGTTCGTTTCGGTTTGATTCGTTCTTTTTGGTGCCCAACTGATGCAGTAAGGGGAAAAAGGATTACAGCACCGCGATCTTGGAGAGGAAGAAGGCGCCGAACCGTTTGGTCGTCGACGAGGCGACCAACGATGACAACTCGGTGGTGTCCATGAACGCAGAAACGATGGAGAAGCTGCAGCTCTTTCGCGGCGATACGATCCTTTTGAAGGTATATTTTTTGTTCGGTTGGCTAGGTTTATCAGTTTGTGTCAAACTTGATTGAGTCTATTGTCGGTGGAATTTTGATGTGTTTGTACAAAATTCTTCTCATATAGTGATACGAAATCACGATCCCTGCATTTAGGGTTCTGTTCAGAATGTCATTGGTTTGTAAACTTCTGAATGAGGGACAATTTAAGTGAAGAGTGTGTTTGCATTTCTTTTAATTGCTTGTGTGTTCTGTTTCTTTTAATTTAGCATTTTCCCTTTGCTTTATAGTATCACTTGCCTTAATGGGATATCAATTGGTTTTGTTGGTTTGATGTTTTTTATTAGATTTCGATGACTTATTTATTCCTTCTTGGTATGATTATTTACGATATGTTCTAGGTTATCTAGATCTGCTTTGCTTTTAGATACAAATACTTATACTTATTGCAACTATGATAGATTATGTTGTTTTGGAAATTGTAGGGGAAGAAAAGGAAGGACACTATCTGTATTGTACTCCCTGATGACACCTGTGACGAGCCTAAGATTAGGATGAATAAGGTTGTAAGGTCGAACCTCAGAGTACGACTTGGTGATGTGGTATCAGTTCACCAGTGTCAGGATGTGAAGTATGGGAAGCGTGTCCATATCCTTCCAGTTGATGATACAATTGAAGGCATCACTGGCAATTTGTTTGACACATACATAAAACGTGAGGTTCTTCTTGGCTTATAATGTTTTAATAGGTTCTGATATGTGGTTTTCTGAACCACAAGTCGACATTCCATTATTGTTGTCTATCCTAAATAGCTTAGAGCAATCTTCTTGACTGGATATATTACCAATTGGTGTTCTTTCTGCTCTCATGGCCTTTTTATTTATTCACATGTCTATATAGGAAAATATGTTGTTTCTTTCTGGATTCATATTTTATTCATTATTATGCAAACTTATACAGATTCTGAACGAATTGGATGATGTCACTAGCAATCCCAACTCTAAAAACACTCCTTTTATGATATTGCCAGCTTCTGATAGCTGCAATATAATAATATTCCTTGATGTTTGATATAACCTTAAGCCAAAATGCTTAATGAAGTAATTGATCAGGGGGCAAGTGGTCATTTCTACCATTTTACAGTATGTTGAAATCTAAGGTTAAGCTATTGAGAATTGTTTTTCTCGGTCACATCTGTAAAGACTTTGATTTGGTTAGTTATGTGTAACACATAAACAATAACTTAAAACATAAAACATCTCCATTGTCACCTCTATTTTGTTTGCTTCTATACGTAACAAAGGAGTCACTTGTGCTTCATATACATATGCTCTCTATGGTCACATTTTATGTTGTATGTCCTTTTGGATTCGTGCTATTTCTTGTTTACTTTTGAATTTAATTATCTCACTCTGTATCTCTATGTGGAAATGGTTCTTAGAGCATAATTCTTTTCTACCTCACAAAATAAAAAAAGTTAAACATATTTTTTGCAGCATATTTTCTTGAGGCATACCGGCCGGTAAGAAAAGGAGATATGTTCCTCGTTAGGGGTGGTATGAGGAGTGTGGAGTTCAAGGTTATAGAAACTGATCCTGCAGAATATTGTATTGTTGCTCCTGACACAGAGATCTTTTTTGAGGGGGAGCCTGTGAAAAGGGAAGATGAGGATAGACTTGATGAGGTGGGTTATGATGATGTTGGAGGAGTAAGAAAACAGATGGCTCAAATAAGGGAACTAGTTGAGCTTCCTCTTAGGCACCCTCAACTCTTCAAGTCTATAGGTGTCAAACCACCCAAAGGTATTTTACTGTATGGACCACCTGGTTCGGGTAAAACATTAATAGCTAGGGCAGTAGCAAATGAGACTGGAGCTTTTTTCTTTTGCATCAATGGCCCAGAGATCATGTCAAAGCTTGCTGGTGAAAGTGAAAGCAATTTGAGAAAGGCTTTTGAGGAAGCAGAGAAAAATGCACCATCCATCATATTTATCGATGAAATTGATTCAATTGCACCTAAACGAGAGAAGACTAACGGTGAAGTTGAAAGGCGTATTGTTTCTCAACTTCTGACTCTAATGGATGGGTTGAAATCTCGTGCTCATGTAATCGTTATTGGAGCTACAAACAGGCCAAACAGCATTGACCCTGCTCTTAGAAGATTTGGAAGGTTTGATAGAGAGATTGATATCGGTGTCCCAGACGAGGTTGGACGCTTGGAGGTTCTCCGAATTCATACTAAGAACATGAAGCTAGCTGAAGATGTGAGGCACTTATAATCCCTTTCCCTTGTTTTTTTCCTTTATCTTGTAGAATGGCTTTGAGTGAACAGAACAAATTCTGTGCGATGCAGGTTGATTTGGAAAGGATCTCCAAGGATACTCATGGGTATGTTGGTGCAGATCTTGCGGCTCTCTGCACTGAAGCCGCCCTCCAGTGCATCCGCGAGAAAATGGATATTATTGACCTAGAAGATGAATCAATTGATGCTGAAATACTTAATGCTATGGCTGTTACGAATGAACATTTCAAGACAGCTCTTGGAAGCAGCAATCCCTCTGCACTTCGTGAAACCGTAAGTTTGTATTTGAATGTTTTTTAATTTCATACCAGGAATTTTATTTTTTTGCCTTTGCTGTTAATGTTTGTATATTGGTTTAAGTGTCACGTTTTTCGTTTAAGGCACTCGACATGTTTTGGTTTACTTAAATGTGTTGCATATTGATGTTTTCTTTATTTCCTTTTGTTATCCACATTATTCATTTTTGCTTTTCTTCAAAAAAGTTAACACTTTTGCTGACATTATTAAAATGATAGCAGATTATGATTTATTTGTTATATTTTTACGGCTTAAGCAAAAAATCTTATGTAACAGTATTGAGAATATTCAGGTAATGCGGGGAATATATTTTTATTAGCTTTCTGTATTCAGTTTTTCTGTGCATCCAAGTTTGCAGAAAGACTACAAGTTTAATCACACAAGTATATGTGTTTTGTTTGACATGCGTATTGCTTGTTGTCTTCTACTCCTATGGCTCAGTTGTGCTTAAGATATAAATTTATTGCTCACATTTTATATGGTTTTTTCTCGGGTAGGTTGTTGAAGTTCCAAATGTTTCTTGGGATGATATTGGAGGGCTTGATAATGTTAAGAGAGAACTTCAAGAGGTAATTTGTAAACTCTTAATACTCTTGTACGTTTAATTCTTTTTTAACAATATGCTATCTGCATCTTCTTGGGCATTTTGAGTGTTTGACTAGTAATTTTCCTGTTTCTATAGACTGTGCAATATCCAGTTGAGCATCCTGAGAAATTTGAGAAGTTTGGGATGTCTCCATCCAAGGGTGTCTTGTTTTATGGGCCACCTGGTTGTGGGAAGACTTTGCTGGCCAAAGCCATTGCTAATGAATGCCAAGCAAACTTCATCAGTGTGAAAGGTCCTGAATTGTTGACCATGTGGTTTGGTGAAAGTGAGGCAAATGTCCGTGAGATCTTTGACAAGGCTCGTCAATCTGCACCATGTGTTCTCTTCTTTGATGAACTTGATTCAATTGCGACCCAGGTTATTTATTCTTCCATTTTGTTGCTTATTATATCTTTTAAGAGTGCTTATTTAATTTTTATAATGTATTCTTTGCTAATTATGGCTTTATTGTTTACTCAGAGAGGGAGCAGTGTTGGTGATGCGGGTGGTGCTGCTGATAGAGTTCTCAATCAGCTTCTCACAGAGATGGATGGCATGAATGCTAAGAAAACTGTCTTCATTATTGGTGCAACCAACAGGCCTGACATTATTGATCCAGCATTGCTGCGACCTGGCCGATTGGATCAGTTAATCTATATTCCTTTACCTGATGATGCCTCTCGTCATCAGATATTCAAAGCTTGCCTGAGAAAGTCTCCAGTGGCTAAGGAAGTTGACTTGAAGGCTCTTGCCAAGTACACCCAAGGATTCAGCGGTGCTGACATTACGGAAATTTGCCAGCGTGCATGCAAATATGCTATTAGAGAAAATATTGAGAAGGTTTGCTTCCTTGCCATTTCTTATAACTTATTTCTCCAAGTATTCTAAGATTCTCCCTGAAAATGCTCGAAGATTTCTTGTGTACTCCCTGAACTACAGATATTGATCCGAGTTATATCTCCTGTGAATGATTGTATCACATATTACTATTTCTTTTTCACATTGCTTCAGCTTATTATGGTCATTTAAGCTATTGAATTATTTTTTACCCTTGAGATATGTAAGTTTTTCATCTTTTGCTAGAGATTGTCCATAATTTGTATTGTAAATGATGCACCAAGTTCTTGGTTCCTTATGATCTGTTTACAAATTAAACAGGTTTCTGATTTAGGTTTATTGTTATGCATGTTAACATTGAGCTTCCTTGGATTTTAGTGCTTAATGTGGGTGAATTGTCTAACAAACTTTGCTGTTGGTAGAGCTTGGCCTCTTTACCAACTAGTTGAAAGTAGTTGTTGGTCCAGCATACAATTGTTTGTGTTCTTATTTTGACATAAGGGCAAAGGGAACCTCCTCACAACTGAGAGAATGTACCGGGCCCAACACTTGGGTGTCAACCCCCAAGGTTTAAAATGTAACCACTTAACAGCAAGTGGGACATTAATCTACACAATAAGCCCTTTCTGTTCAATCCCATAGCCTGTAAGGTTATATGTGGAAAATGAGAGCTAATATGCTGTATCTTTGATGCAGGACATTGAAAGAGAAAGGAGGAAGAGCCAGAATCCAGAAGCTATGGAAGAAGATGTGGCAGATGAAGTAGCAGAGATCAAAGCTGCACACTTTGAAGAATCCATGAAATTTGCACGTAGAAGTGTCAGTGATGCGGACATCCGAAAATATCAGGCTTTTGCTCAGACTCTGCAGCAGTCAAGGGGATTTGGCAGTGAGTTCCGCTTCAATGAACGTTCTGAAGGTGCAGGCACTGGTTCTGATCCTTTTGCGTCCTCTGCCACTGCCGCCGCCGCAGATGATGATGATTTATATAGTTAGTTCATGGTATTATTATTATCATTATTATTATGCACTCACTACATATACACCACAATGGGTGTTCAATTTATTCATATTTGGATCCATGCAATTGGTCTTTCGGATTTGATGGTTGAAAAGATATTGAGACACCAGCATGTGCACTCATGCTGACATTGCTTCTATCTAATTTATCCTGGCGAAGTGAACGTTTCATTTGTTTGCACGTATACTTGGCTTGTATCATTTTTTAAGTTGTCATCTTCAACTGCTGTATCGTCACGCGTCAAGTTTTATGTTAGTACTCGCGTTCCAGCTCAATTTTGAGGGCAACTTTAAAATTTATCTCAATCTGCATCTTTGTCTGTACACGAGTTAAACAATAGTGGAACTATTGATGTGTCCTCGTACGATAATCTCTTTTAATAATTATTTTGAAATTTAAATTTGGCTAATACTAATAAACTTTGGGTGGGCTTAATGCCACTCCAAATCTCTTATTGCCATTCCATTAAGACAGTTTCACCCTCCATTAAATTGAAGCATAAAACTCATCCTTAGTTCTCTTCTCAAAGTCCACCCTTAATCTAATAAAAGGTGAACCAGAACTTATTATTTCTTTAATTTTTGACAACTTGTGTTTATAATTTTTCATTTTCTCTAATTAACCATTGCATTATTTCAACACGAAGACAAATAGATCAATAATTGCTTAAAGCACCTTGAGAATTACAAAACACAAATGTAGTCTAAATGGAACTCAAACCATAATGTCAATATAAATAAATTTCTGGTAAAAGAATGTATGGAAAAAAAAATAAAAGTTATATATTCTTCATCTTACAAATCCATGGAGTTCTATATAAGCTCTCAATTCAATAGAATACAATGCAGTAAATATGAAAGCACCCAATGAAAAATTTAATTTCACATAAATTACAATTTTTTAATAAAAAATATATAAACATATTTAAATGGAGTCCCTTCATGAACATAGCTAAATTACGTGAAAATATCTGAACTGAACATATCTATAATTTTTTGGAGCTAATGTGCTAAATAAAGATTTTTAAGATTTTAACCATCATAACTTTTTTAATGATATTTTAAATTGGATGAAGTGTCAAAATAAAATTAATGAGGAGAATGATGAATAGATGTGAAACTCAGAGATGAAACTTAATAATTTGTGTGCATTTTAATATAGAAAAAGGGTAAAAATATTTTAATTGGAGTGACAATAAGAAATTTGGAGCGGCATTAAAGTCGCCCATAAACTTTAGGTTCCCTTACGCTAACCTACTGATTCAGGCCGACCGACTGGTATTTCGAACAAATGCTTGGCTGCAGCCAAAGATTTCTACGACAATTAAAAGCTATTGTTGTTGGAATAGGTAATCTTTAACCACACATTACGTTCTCATGCCGTTGAAATAATTGCTACATACCCAATTTCTCTTTTCTTAAATGCTTGATACGAAACAAGCTTTTCGTCATTTCGGCGTAGCTAGTCTCGGTTTCCAATTCTAACTTTCACCTCCTTGCATGCGCATGGGAACTGAGGTCTGAAACACGTACATTCAGGGAGGAATAATTTTGTTATTCTTTTTTCATACCACTGTTTGAAGAAGAAAGCCTATTTCTTTCGATGCTTTAATAGATAGTTAATTTAATATTTTTGTTGTACGAAACAAAATATAAGTTTATAAGTGTTCGTAGTTGTGAGAACCCAATTCTTTTTAGATAAATGAATTAACTGAAAAAACAATAGTTTCTGATGATATATTTAACGTAAATTATATTAATGCATATATAAATTTAATCGTATATATAATATAAGAAAATATTTTGTAAATAAAGAATAATTTAATTACTATAACTAAAAGGGAAAAAGAGAATCGCTAAAATATGAATTAAAAGGTTAAAAAAGCAAAAGAGAGCAGAGAGAAAAAAAATGTCACCTCAATAAAAAAAGTAAAAAAGTGCGTCAAGCAAAATCACAAGCAGGAAGATCCGTCCCTGGTTATGGTGGTGTATGCGTGGTCGGAAGATTAATTCAATTTCTAGCTGTTATCTTCCGCTATGGCAGACAACATAATTTTTACTTGTTAGTTCAACACTGGAAACCAGCGGCTGTCCTTTTTTGTCAGCATGGACAGGCAAAAGTGTCAACACAAAGTGTTGGTTCTCGAGTTCAACAAAATCGACCGACTTGGGGAGAGAAAGAGGACCAACTCTCGCTCGTGGGTGTGCACCGAGGACGATGTACTTGCAGAGGACCTGCTGAGAGGAGAGTGGGCCAAATGTCCCTAGAGCCATGTACCAGTTACTATCTGTAATTTGTGAGGTGAGGTTTCAGTGAAAGGAAACAAAGAAAAATGCAAAGCACCTGCTGTTTCCTTGCCCTATTTGTTTCACACAAGATTGGTTCGGCTCGGCTCATCCAATCACTTTCGGATGCACACTTTTCATATGCAAACTATCTGTAGATTGACATTGATTTTGATAATCGAAGCTCTAGATTTTATTTACTACGTGGATCACTTAGAAAACATATTTTTTATTAAATTTTTTTTCTCTATCTGAATCCACCGATATTTAGAATTACTAGCACGTATTCTAATGTGTCCATCAGAATCATTCTACATCATGTCATCATCACCGATCGATAGTCAGAGGAGCTTTTCATTGATAGCGTGCTTGGATGCCAACAACGCCCACGAGACGCCAGTTGTGCCTGCTGTGATTGGGCCGCTACATAAGCATGAGGAGCGAAAATGGAAAGCGGCGATGTCGACAGTGAATGGATGCACATGTATAATGGCCAGATTGAAGGGGCACACGATGACGGATAACCAACCAATATGAAGAAATAAAAATCTATCAGGAGCTCCATCTTGATCCTTAGGATCAAGGAGGGGGTGTTCTTCTTAACTAAAACTAGATGTGTTATGTTCAGCAGAAGCAAACAAGTATGAATATAAAATATAAATAGAGAGAAGAGTAAGAAAAAGAACAAACACAATGTTTGTTATCGAGGTTCGACCGAACTCTTTGGCCTACGTCCCCGCTCCGATCTTCTCCCACGAGATCTTCGGAATTCACTATCTCCTTCTTCAAAGGGTGAAGACTCCCTTACAAATCTCCTTTCTTTGTACTGAGGACAAGGAGAACAACCTCTTACAATGTAATCGCTCAAGCTCTCTTGGACCCTTCTCACAAGGGGAACTAAGGCTCTCGTTCTAGCACTCTTAGTGAATTCAAA
>LTAE01014751.1:2491-24638 GCA_001647135.1 Pontederia paniculata | reverse complement strand
ATTTCATCTGCTTGTGTGGAAGTCCTCTCTTGATTAACAACTTCTTCAACCTCAGGAGCTTCCATGATTTCCTCCTTTTGAGTTTCTGGAATAGGTTCAAGTCTCTCCTCTGTTGGTCTCTCCCCTGCTGGCTCAAGGTGTTCACTCCTCTGATTAGTCTCTTTTCCTTTGTAATTATAAAAAATAAAGTCACCATCAAGAGGATGTGCAGCAGGTTCATATCCAGCAGCTCTCATGAAGTTATCCATAATTTTCCACCGTCGTCGAGCTTGACTATGATGAGCTTGAAAGTCTTTGCTTATTTCAGCATTTTCAAATTTCTTTTTTTCCACTTTCTTGATCAGCTCGAGTGCTTGATTCAGTTGAATGGACACTGTGCTGATCAGAGTTGACAGAATGTCTACTTTAGTGCACATTGAGGTCCATTCTTGTTTACTTGGAGGCCATGCAACCGGTACATAAGAAGTGGGAGTTGTAGTGGAGAGATTTCTGTGTGACTTGGTAGACTTTGTAAGTGAAATTGTAGCTATGGAGGAATCCTGATTCTCAGAGGTTAATGGAGCTATAGTGGAATGGGAAGTTTCTTTTGTAAGTCCTTTTCTAGTCAACGTCATGGCTGAGATCTTGTTACTCTTGGTAGGGAGAAGATATATTATCATCAATTCTAAATTCAAGGACTTTTCTAAACATGTGGGTGATGAGATTCCCATAATATAACCGAGCACCCTTGGTCCATTTGGAATGTACTTTTTCCTTGGTTTTAATAAGTTGGTACATGAGAAAATTTCCTAAGGATATTTTCCTAAGGATATTAACCATGCAGACCAATACTTTTCTTATATCTTATTTCTCCTGCTCCTCACTAGTAATGCACCATCACCTATCCTCCTACATCATAGGGTGTTGACTTGTACACAATTTAAACATAGTCACTCACAACTTTAATGAGAAAGTGTGATAATTTACAACATTAATGTTGAAGGAACAAGTATCCTGGAGCTTATATTATCAACATCTCAATATTTACTCACTTTTCAATTCAACTTTAAATAACTAGGAAATTGACTTCACACTTAAATGTTTCTCCATTTTGCACATAGTGGTCTATGTAGCGGGTTTTTGATCGATGGATCCTAGACCAGATGATCTTAGATCACCAGGCATTAACCCATACGAATTTACTTGCCCAAACACACCTAGGTTCTGAATAACACTTAAGAGCTACATCAACTCCTTTGTACATATTTTTTTTCAACTTTTCTTTCGCATACTCCATATTATTTTCACTTTTTTTTATATAAGCTCCATAAATACTTGAGTCTTCAATAAAAATATTGTAATTATACACTTGAGTACAATAAAAGTTGAAAGAAACTTGGGGTCTACAAAGTTAACACTGTATTTTGCAAAAAATCTTGATTCTAGTGCATACATATGGTTTGCATTCAAAATAAGATACTCGAATTTCATAGATCATACCAGTTAGCTCCAAAATATAAGCTTGAGTAAAACAAAAAAATTAAGCAAGGGTAAAACAAATATTTTTGGATTTTTCGTATGTTTATACTAAACTAAATATGTATATACATACACTAAACAAAGTGGACTCAAACCAAATGCATGAAATGCAAACTCCCCCAAGCTTAGACTTGGTTGCTAATATCTTGGATGTGATATTTTTCTAAGAGTGCAAAAGAACCTCTCAGATTATCTTCTCTATCTATGAAATGTGAAATCTAACAAAGTGCCATTTAAATAGTTATTGAGATGATGGACATTCCTAATCGATCCACTTAGTTTTTTATTATATATATATATAATATACATATTCATGTATATGTTTTTTATATAGTTTTTATTGATTGAATTTACAAGATGCTGATGCAAAGTGTGGGGGGTAAGATAAAGAATGACCATAGGTTAGGGCGTAGAGCTAGGGTCAAACTTCTGTAAAAGATTGTCTTCATTTCAAATTTTAATATTTATAAACCTAGCAGACTCCTATCACCGCAAGTATATGACAATCGTCGAGTACTTCAAGTATCGATCCACAGTGTAACTTCATTTTCACACCTTTACTTCTACTTTTCCTTAGACAAGCTCTCGTGGTTGGGGGTTGACACTAGAGGTCCAAGCCCAACCGGAATAGGTTAAGGGTAATCAATTTGAAATAGAAATATGTTTTTGGGTGTTTAAAATAAGAATTGCAGCAATTAAAAGAAAGATAATTCTAATGAGGAGAGGACACCAGAACCCTGAGTTCACCTCTGTATCTAATCCATCTACTCTTTGGCATGAATATATAAATGTCGCCTAGGCCCTTACACCACGGGTCAAGGCGACCCAGCTCTCGCGGCGCTTGCTCTATCTTACACCTTCCCATTCTCGCAGTGGAGGCTCCAGGCTTGACCAAATGTAATCTTGTCATAGTCACACTCTCTCTAGGAGGAGAGCTCACCATCTTAAATCTTGATAAAAGAATATAAATCTCGACACCCAAGTTCCAGAGGGGTACCGCCTCTCAGCATGCACTGACCTCTTATCCAAGTGGGACTTAAAGGTTCAGCTAGAGAGTTTCTCAAGTTGAAGCATTACCTTGCTCTCACAGCGGTAACCTGATCAGTAAGCACCCACTCTCGTGGCGTATGCTCAAGGGGCCGATTAAGAGAATTGTTCCCCAAGTTACCTATTAAGCCTCTCTCGAGGTCAAGGAAACTCAGTTCCCCTCTCTATCTAAATCAATAAGTCAAATTCAAGATAGTTGTTACTTGCTCCCGGTGAAGCTCCAGAGGTAGGAGCAAACTCTCACATATCCCCTAACTCAGAAGACATAAGTTAGACTAAGGTTTCCCCAAACTTCATCACTAACCTCTCAGCTCATTGTGCGAAGGTGGCAACACAATAAGGCCCTTACGGATAGTGCACACTTGGGAAGAACCAAACGAATAACAAGAAAACACAACACAAAACATTCAATCAAAATCATCATGTGAGATTCAAATAGATGATATAGGAGATGAAGCTTAAAGCATTTCAGAGTAGATTATGATAGAAACAGAGGTTTTCCCAAGATTCCGGCGACAAGAGTTTAGCCGGACATCCTAGGGCTAACAATTACAAAATAAGAATAGAGTTCGACCAACATGCTTGCCGGAAAATAAACTAATGCAAAAAATTATAGAACTCTGAGTCCGTCCTCCCCCCTCCTTTTCTACGTCTTCTTCTCCTTTTATATTCTCATTTGTGTTGTCTTCAGCCTTCTCTAATGCTGTCCCAAAATTCGGAGGTGAAAAAGATTCAACTCTGCAAAATCCCTAAAATCTTGGCCAGGTGGGGGGGGGGGNGATGAAAGGAAGTGGAAAGTGGTCTTTCTTAGTCACCCTATTCAGATTCCTAAAATCCACACACATCCTCCATCCATTTGTAACTCGAGTTGAGATGCTTTCACCCTTTTCATTCTGTAATATTTAAAACCCCCTTTCTTTGGCACAACCTGAATGGGGCTAACCTAGGGGCTATCTGAAATGGGGTAAATCATCCCCAAGTCTAAGAGTTTTAGAATCTCTTTTTTCACTACCTCTTGTTAATTGGGATTCAATCTTCTTTGGCACTCTCTAGAAGGTTTAGTATTATCTTCCACACTGATCCTATGCATGCATAAATATGGACTAAACCCTTTGATATCACTCATCGTGTACCCAATCACGTTTCTGTATTTTCTGAGGACACCTAAAAGCTGGTCTCTTTGGGCAGGATCTAAGGATGAGTTTACAATAACTGGATATGTGGAATTTGGGCCAAGGAATTCATACTTGAGGGTAGAGGGAAGTGGTTTCATCTCTACCTGTGGTGCAGACTTCGAATCGTCTGTCGAGAGAATTGTCATATTGGAAACGAGGCAAGCTGCTTCAGAAATGGTTTCTTCAAAATTTGCAGATCCTGATATTGACTGGGTACTCCCATCTGACTGTCTTTCAACAATGCCTTTGTCCATTTCGTCCAACTCAGCAAAGATTTCTTTATTTATAATTCCCATCTCAATAATAGCAGAAACTTCTTCTATGGCCTCATCTAACATTTCTTTTGCCTCATTGATAGTCTCTTGTCTGGATGGAGCTTTCATTGCCCGGGCCAGATTGAATTCTATTTTATCATCCCCCAATTGGAATGATAATTTGCCATGTCGCACGTCAATCATGGCACCTACTGTTGCCAAAAAGGGCCTGCTAAAATCAATGGAGTATTGATGTCCTCCTCCATATCCAAGACTACAAAGTCAGCTAGTATGTAAAGTTTCCATATTCGTATGGGTATATCCTCAAGTATGCCCAAGGGGTATTTCAATGACCTGTCGGCCAGCTGCAGGGTCATATTAGTGGGTTTAAGGTTGCCTGCATTAGTTCCTGACACAAGGATAGGGGTATCAGACTGACACCCCAGATCATATAGAGCTCTGCTAACATGTAAGTTTCCAATATCACATGGCACAGAGAAACGTCCTGGATCTTTAAGCTTCGGAATAAACTTCCTTTGAATAACTGCATTGGCTTCTTCTCTCAAAGCCACCGTCTCATGCACATCTATTCTTCTCTTCTTTGATAGAATATCCTTCAGAAATTTTGAATAAGCAGGCATTTGTTGAAGTGCTTCGACAAATGGCACATTCAGGTGCAATTTTCTCAGAATGTCTAAGAATCTTGTAAATTGTTGATCATTCTGGACTTTCATTAATCTTTGAGGAAAAGGTAAAATGTTGAGGTCTATTGGGGTACTTTCGTGCTCTTTTCTTTGGGTTTATCTGTCACTATTTGCTTTGGTTCATGAGTTTCAGATAAAATCTCTGGAACCACTTTTTGTAAGCAGGTAGTTTCAGACTCTCCTAAACTGGTGGCCAATGCTTTTGGGGATGGCTCCAACTTCTTTCCACTTCGAAGAGTCACTGCTTGACAGTGTTCTTTGGGATTGGATTCTGGCTGTCCAGGAAACAACCCGGGAGGTCTAGAGATTAGGCTAGCTTGTTGAGCAATATAATTCTCTTGGATTTTGCTGTGAGCAACGAGTCATTCCATCTGCAACGACAATTTTCTGATAGATTCTTCTTGTTGTCTCCTACTTTCTTCTTGTTGCCTCTTACTTTCTTATTGCTGTCTCTTAGCATCTTCCTGCTGCTTCATCACACTCCCAAGCATTATCTCCACGTTAGATTTTTCTTGAGTAGGAATTGTTTGTTGTAGTTGCATAATGGATGATGGCAGGTATCTTTGTGGGTTTGCCTGACATGGTGGAAGCTGCACATTTGTTTTGTAGGTCTAAGTTTGTCCTGGAAGTTGTTGGAAGTGTTTCCCTTTGTAAGATAAGTTGGGACGTGCCTTGATCCAAGGGGGACCTTATTGATACTACTGGTTGTAAGATTGATGATTCCTATTCACCAACTGTTGATTTTGACCATAAGGTATTAGTGCATTCATTTCTTCAGAAACTTCTTGCACATTGTATTCTGGAAAGTTACAGTTTAAAGTCATGTGGTCTGGTGATCCACATTTATCACACCAGGTGTGGGCAGATGCATTGTAGCCAGGGGCAGCTTCAGCAGCAAATACTCCCAAATTAGGTGTGTTGTTGCTCTTATTTTTACCACTCTTCTCAATAGCTCTTTGTACCATTTCTTCAAGTTTAGCTGAGATTTGGTCCCAACTCTCAATTTCTGAACTGGTGCTTGCTTGGGGTTTCTGTCGATTAGCCCTATCTTGCATCTAATTATGGTGATTCATGGTGACTTCCTCTATGAGTCTGTAACCATCGTCAATGTTCATTGCCATGAATATACCCCCAGCTGCTGAGTCAAGAGCTAGTAGGAGCTAGTCCACTGTAGAAAGTTTGAACCACCATCCATTTCAGAAATCCATAGTGTGGGCAGCTTCTCAGCATATCTTTAAATCTTTCCCAAGCTTCATAAATAGTCTCATTCTCCCACTGCAGAAAAGAGGTGATTTGATTCCTCATTGTTACTATCTTTCCAGGAGGGAAGAATCTTGAAGGTCTATTTGCATCGGGTTTGCCATCTCAATCTGCTATCTAGCCACTTGAGCCCTTCTTCTCAAGCCTCTTTGTGTCCTTTTTCTTATCCTGAAATTCTTCTCCACTTCAAGATCAAAGTCTCCCAATTCGTCCTCTGCACTTCTAGAACTTGGCATACACAGTTAGAGGTAAGTGCAGTGTCTAATAATAATGTGGGAAAACTGAATTCAAGTAAAATGTGAAAGAACTAATTACAAAAAGAAAACAATCAAAACCAAAGAAGAAAAGTGGTTTATAAACAATGATACTCGAATATAGACAATGATAGTGAATGATTCAGCTCGGTACCAAACAAAGAATTGAATGTGAAAAATCAAAATTTCCCCGGCAACGGCGCCAAAAACTTGATGAGTGAAAATCGTGTGTGTCAGAAATACAGGTGGCACCAGGTTTTCTGAACTCAGAAGCGACCTGGGGGCACCTTCACAGAAAAACAGAGTATCAACAAGCTTTAAAATAAACCTAAACACACAACTCTAACCGCAAGTATACGGTTATCCTTGTAGTATTTTAGGGTCGAATCCACAGGGAAATCAGAAATCCACAATTCAATAGCTCTATTCTACCACGAACCGAAATCAAGAGGAAATATCTTTTGTGCAGAAATTTAAGTAAACTAAAACTAAAATCTGAAAAGAAAGGTAAACTAATATTTTTGGTATTTTAGATATTTAGATAAACAGAAAGAGAATCAATGTAGAGCAAGATCGAAGCACTCAAATAGAGAAAACAGCCGGGACATGAGAATCATTTTCGAATCCTACTTGATAATGAACATTGTGAAACTCAAATAATGTTGACTTGAGACATTAAGGAATCAAACCTAGACACTCTCGTAGCCGAGGCTCGAACCTAAATCCCTAGAGGTTTATCACATAACTCTCTCGAATGTCATGGACAACCTCTCTCCAATCTCCCTTAGATATTTGTAGAAGCCTCTCGGATCCCCCACAAATACCTTACACAAGGGATTAAGCCTCTCGGATCCCGATTCCTTTTAGGTGTGATGTATAGAGATAAGAACTGGTCATCACTCTACCTCGATGAGGAGAATCAAGCCTCTCGGATCCCAACTTCCTATCATATACATAATGACCACTAGCTCATCATTTGAATCCAGACGTGCCAAATATCAGTAGTGAGAAATACCAACCAGACGTTCCTAAATTAAATCAAGCCTCTCGGATCTCGACCTTCTACCAAGAACAAAACAGTAATAACACACACTACTCAATGACGATAAGTTCAAAGCATCAATAGTAGAGCTGCAAACCAATTGTTCCAAATAGGTTGAGCCTCTCGGATCCCAGCCCCTTTGGACTCAATGGTTGCAGTTCATAACATAAAAATTAGCATATATGTAAGCACATAACAAAAGAGAGATTGGAAAGTCGAATGAAAACTCAAATGCATTAAAAGATAAGTTCATATAGCAAATAGGAAATCTCAGATCATCCCATGTCTGGGCCTAATCGTGTAGCCTCTACCAGCCATTAAACATATTACAAACATCCCAAAATAAGAGTTCATCTTTGGAGGTCAATACAACTCGAAATCGCAAATCATACAACCAACGATACTCCCTCAATCTTCGGCTTTCTCTTCAGCTCTGTTTTCTTCTCTTCCTCAGCAATGGCGGCTCCACTCTATGCCTCCTTCCGGATGCAGAATGGAACCCCCCATTTCTTCCTTCTCTTTGCCTTTTATCTCCTTCCTTTCCTCCAATTATCGGATGCCACTTGTCGCTTGTACATTCTCTGCCAATATTCCTGAAATCACCCAGGAACCTTCCTGGTCTGGACCACAACAACAGTAAAGGAATTTGCCAATCATGTGTTTCGTCTTCTAATGAACTTTGACAGGTTGCGGCAGCAGATACCCCCAGGTTAGTCTTTTAGCGCAGATACCCCCATGTACAGCTCCAGCATACATGTTGTTAATCCTGTAGAAAGAAATCGAGAATAAATTACTCAATTCATTACTAGAAGTAATTATAGGGGTGAGAAGTATATATCAAAGTCCAGGAAATTTCAAATCATGTAAAAGACAGTAAGATGGTGTGACAAGGTATATGAATGATGCATAATTTCGTGAAAAAGTGTAGTCTTTGTGAAGGAAAGTAAAGAGTAAATTCCCTATCATTTTGTTTCACTACAAGGTATATGAATGATGCATAATTTCTTTAGCATTTTGTTTCACTACATGTTTGCTTATTTATTGCATTTCCTTAATGAAAATCTAAAAAAATAAAAAGTTGAAAAATCCAAAAATACCATTAACATCTTACTTCCTTGTTTAACATCTAATTATCTTTCATGTCAAACTCAAGGACATCTTGTAGGTTTATGAAATTCAAATCCTTGTTTAGCATGTATCATATTTGCTTTAGCATTCTGTTTTGCTACATGTTTGTTTATTTATTGCATTTCCTTAATGAAAATCCAAAAAAAAATGAAAAAGTTGAAAAATAAAAAAATTTCATTAACATCTTATTAATCCTTGTTTAACATCTAATTGTCTTTCATGTCAAACTCAAGGACATCTTGCAGATTTATGAAATTCAAATGCTATTCTTTCTATTGTCTATTACTTGAGTATTGAATGCTAAAGTCCGAGTCTTATTGATTATAATTATGAATTCCTGGAGGATATTGTTTAGCTTGCTTTTATCTTATTTTCTTTAACCTTGATGGTAATAGTATTTTTATTAAATTTATAAACATCTTATTAACTTATCGGAAAAAAAATGAATTGGTAAAATACATTGAAAAAAATAAAACAAATGAACTATGAAAATCTTAAAGTGAAAAAGGAGTTGATGCAATATTAAGTTCTATTTGGAACATTGGTGAGTTCGAGTAAGCAAGCTTGAGGGGTGTCTTAATACTTGTTGCCCTAATATCGTATGGCCTGAGAGTCATTAGTTGAAAGACTCTATACGGACCACCTTGTGCAATATGAAGAAATTTTTAAGTGTCAACTCAGCTACCTTAGTTCAAATCTTTACTTAAAACCTGAGAATGTTCGGGTAAGGACTCTGAAATCTTAAGACCTAAGGCCGAATGGTCTAGGATTCGTTAGCCGAAAGCCCCTTACATGAACTTCCTTGTGTAACCCTGGTTGAAGGCTAGAACTTGCAAAAGAAAAATGATACCAAAGCGAAAAAGTATAAGCTCACTTGATAATTACATATTCAACATCAATGCTTTTACTAGATAGATTGTATTTTCTTTTTGCATGATGCTGAAATTGAAATATTTTAAATACGTGTAAGATTCAAAAATTTTATGCAATCTAGCTTAGATAAAGATGAGATGGTCTTATGATGTACATGTAAGAGGATAATAGGAGAAAATATTGGTTTATAAGACAAAGATTATGATGGAACTTTCTTGAGTCTACCTTGAGGCTTGCTTGAGGACAAGCAAGATTTTAACTTTGGGAGAGTTTGATGCATATAAATTTTAACATATTTTTTATAATATATTTAGTTTATTTTTTGTTAATTTTTGCATATCATGCATCATTTTGTTAGGTTATTTTCATTTATTTATTTTTATATAGAAAACTACCCATTTTTTTATTTTTAATATCTACGAAGAAAGGAGACGAAGAGATGAAGACAACAAAAAATTTGCACTGAGTTCATAGTTAAAATGAAGCCGAAATCGTAATTTGAAGACGCTGATTTCGATGACCAGCCTCGGTCATGGGCATGACAGATGTTTTGACAGTCGTGAAACACGTAAAATGAAGTTTTATGCTTGTTCACGACCGTGAAATACTTGTCATGGGATGTGAAATGAAAATATGACCTTTGAAGGCTCGATCACGGTCGTGAAATATTTGTTACAGGTCGTGAAGTGAAAAAAACATTGTTGAAGTCTCGGTCATGGCTGTGAAATTGATTTCATGGTCGTGACAATATTTTAATGTCTGTGAAATCTCTATCATGGTCGAGAAAATTGAAATTTCAAAAATTGAATTCAATCCATTTTTTCGACCAATCTTTTCGAATTTCAATTTAAAGTGATTATTTATTTATTTTTTTATAAAAAATTTGAGATGAAATTAAATCCTCAAAAAATCAATTTCTCGCAAGACTATAAATAGAATCCTTTGGAACTCGAAATGTCTCATGCAGATGTTGGACACCAGATGCTGAAAAAAAATTGTAAATTTTTCTAAGGATCAAGATCAAGTTGAAGGTTAAAGAAGGAGTATGAAGCCCGCTTCACTCGGTAGAGGGCCATGCTACATATTTTTTCTTAAGAGTTAGATTTTTATTTTCATGTTGTTGCGGAAGAACTTCTCCTATCTTACGTTGTTATTCAATCTTATGGAGTACTTTATATTAGTGAACTTCGTTGAACCTTGTGTTAGTTTGAAGGTATCCTAATAAATAATTTCCTTAATGCATTTTCTCTACGTGGCTATTGGTAAATTGATTATTGATTGTTTAGTGTAATCAATATTTATCTTTCTAAGTGCATGAGAAATCATTCTTTGAATTTAAATAAAAAAATCATGTCGCAACCTCATTTGAGAGTCTTAGGTTGTGTGGCCTATTGATTGGATTTGCTTAAGCGGTCAATAACTTAAGAGTTGCAATGTTAATGCTGTTGAATCTAGGATCCCGAGAATGTTTTTGAATGATCACAAATTTGTAAGTGAACTCAGCCTATACTGATGAACTTGTTTGAGCTGACTTATGTAACAGGATATATTCAAGTTCGGAGTAGTGGTCGACCTGAGCTGAAGGAATGGACGACCAGTGCACATGTAATATATATCAGAAGAACTACATGTGTGCAGTGGGCGTCCTAAGTACATGAAGCGGTCGACCAACATCAGAGGGAGAGAACATGTGATGAGGAGTAGCAGAGCATAAACGGTCGACCAAAGATGTAAAGAGGGCGACCGATAATGGAGGAAAGGGAATAGGAGGTAGACCGGTCGGTCAGATATGAAGACAATGGACNTTACCCCCCCCCCCCCCCCCCTCCCCCTCTTAGTGTCATTCTAAATCCTACATTATTGGCACAAAAATTATGGTATACATTTAAAACCATGTTGAAATAAAACTTAGCTTTCACCTCCGTTTTCAATTCTTTTTCTGGGCTTTCAGCAAAGTGCATAAAATTCTGAGTCCAATATTATTCTTAATGATATATATATATAGTATGTATAAACGTCCGAAAACAATGGTCCGGTTATTCTTACAGATTTTGTTGTTTTAGAAAGAGAAAAGAGATTTAAAAAAAAGTAAAATTGTATATATACTTCTAAATTTATTTATTTTTTCACCAAAGGAACGTCTCACTACAAGACAATTGCTGATTTATATATGGCAACTTAGATTCATTAGATTAAAAGAACATGAAAATATATTTGCTAGTTTTTATATATGGCAACTCAAATTTATTAGATTTATATGACAAGTTAATTCGTTCATACCTTTAATTCGATTCTTGTTATATATTTGCTAGTTTTTTTAGTGACTTTTATTATCACATTAAAAGAACATGAAAATATATAAAAAAACATTGGACAATTGTATGACAACTAATCTCAAAAATTAAAAAAAAAGGAAAACGAATGCTTAACCTTAAAGTAAAAGAAATAAGAAATGTGTATATTTTTTTTTTGCGCTGCCATAAAATATTAAAATTTTTCAATGCTTGACTATAGTGTATAAAACTATAGAAGGAACTTTTGCAAAAGTGCATTTCCGTGATTTTTTTTTATTTCTGAAGTTTATTTTCGAATTTTGCCAAACAGGGCCTAAATAATAAAAAAAAATGGAAATAGAAAAGAAAAGAGGTTAAAAAAAATTAGCAATAATTTGAGATAAAATGATTAATAAAATATTATTAGTATTATCTAAATAATAATATATCATCTCATGCATTTTTATAAGCATTAATTTTTTAATATATATAATTTTAAAAAAATGATTCAACTCAAATCAAGGTCAAAAGGTATTGAAATAAATAGAAGAGATATAAAAAAAAATAACATTAGGAAAAATGAATATGAAATGACAAAATATAAGAGAATTAATAGAAATAGAGGGGAAAAAGATGAAAATTGAAAAGAATAAAATAAAATGATCACATTAAGAGTGAGTCAGAATAAAATAAATTAATATCATTATTAATATCACATAATAAATAAAAATAATAATAATTTATTAATCATCATTATTTTAAATAAGCATCATATTGTAAACATATAATAAATAATATTTTAAAGTATATCTAATTATTAGTTAGTTATTATCAAATATTTTATATAACATATAATATTAATAATGTTATATATCATAAAATATTATAAATAATATTATTTTAATAAAATCCTATTCAATTCAGATGAATCTAATCGAACCGATTCAATCGTGACTTATATATATATATATATAGAGAGAGAGAGAGAGAGTAAACTCTTATGCCACTTATCATTCATAAAGTTTTAAAATATTTGAATAAACAATTAAATACATAATAATTATTTAAAAGCAAATTCCAACTTAAAAAATCTTGTCATATAAATAAATATAGAATAACAAAAAATAGTAATAATATACTATAATATATTATAATAATAAATTAATGGAAATAATAAATATTATTTTAATAATGTTTATAGGATACTATGTTATAATACTATATCATATTCTGTATAAAAATATATTGCTAATTATTAATTATTATTAACTAAAATAACATTTTTTATTAATTATTATTATTGATATTAATTATAAGTATATTATTTAATAATATTTTATTTTGAAGCGTATTAATTGCTTAATACATTAATTTTTATATTTATAATTTAAGATGATAAATTTCAGCTTAATAATATAGAATTTTTAACTCAATAATATTATAAATATTATTTTGGTAAAATGATGTATATTGCTTTGTAATCTTTTTTTTATAAGTAAACATAACAATCTCAATTGCTACTACTTGATTTAAGTGGTAATGATTCTCTTAGATAATGTATATTACTAGGTAATGTTGAGAGCTAATGGAGTCCTTAAAGAGTCCTAACTAAAGTAAATTAAAAATAATAAAATTATAATTTAAAATTAATGGCACATTAACAATTACGAAATAAATTAAACAACCAATGATTATTTTAAAGTAAATTTAAAAAATTAATTGAAATTTATAATTATTTTTGAAATTATGGTTTATCACTTTATTTAAAATGAGTACAAACTCAAGTAAAATATAAAATTTAAAATTGCATTTTATTTTATTCTTTGTTTTTTTGGAAAAAAATTGACATATTTAGAAATGTCTAATATAGATAATTATGCATTAATAAGTTCATACATATAAAAGATATCCATAGAATTGCATCAGTAAGTTATATTTTTATTATTATATAGTGTGAGTTAAAATCGTTTTTAACTTTTTGTGAGAGAAATCAATAATAAAATTATATTTATTATCGAAGATTTTGGTGCAACATGTCTATATTTTAATGAGACATTTTTGTTATTTTCATTGTATAAATCATTTTATTAATCGTTATAGTTTATAATTTTTTTGCATTTAAATTTACAAGTTATTAAACATATGAGAGATTGAGTTGCATACAAAACAACAAATCTTAATCTCCATATTTTCATTTTAACTTATTTTCTTAATTTTTTTTTCATATTAAATTTTACAATTAAAATTTGAATAATTGAATCGCTAAAATTGAATTATGATAGTTATGCTTATTAAATTTCATTTTATACTAAGTATTTATTCTCCTTTTTACTTTCATATTGATTTATATTATAATTAAATAATTGATAGAATTATCGAATTGTGACATAAGACGATGCAAATTGAATATTTATTTCTAGCTTACAAATATTTTTTTTTATGTCGAGATTAAAAATATATGTTATAATAATTAAGTTCGTATAATTCATATATTCATATTATATTTTTTTAAGACATCCGTGCATCACACAGATTAATAGACTAATAGTAATATAACAAAGATAATTAAATATGAGAGTTATAATTGATTAATAAAAAAAATTGATTACAAAATTGTATTTCAAAATTGACAATAACTAGTAACCTGCAAAAATCATAAATTCAAAATTACCTCTGATCCAAACATTAGATTTGCCAAATTCTAGTGACCTTTACCGGTGGGTCTACATTGACAAAATTAAAAATAAGATTACTAGAACTTGAGCAATAAAATATAGAATAAGAAACGGGTAAAACAAAAGATTAAAAATATATAATGAAAATATTATCAAATACTAAATTTTTTAATTAAATTATTTAAGCATATTTAAATTAAATATCAACTATAAGTGAAGCTTCTAGTAGAGAACTTGGGGGAAAGAAAATTTCTTTTAATCGGGGTAGAAATAAAATTTTGTATAACAAGATCATAAAGATATGACGAAAGCAGACTTTATTCCAAAAATATTTGTAAACTTTTTTTTTCCTGTAGTTGATCATCGGCATAAGTTAAATAAATAAGACCATGCTCACTGCTCACCATATAGTATGATCGATACATGAAAAGAATGCAGGTTTATTGCAAGCATGAGAAGCCGAACAAGAAAAAAAGAGCGACGCTAGCAAACAGTTAGCTATGTTAAATTTCATGTCAGGATGTTGCAGAACCTCAAATGTTCTCAGAATGCGGCATACAAATAATTCAAAAATATTTATCAGTCAAAATTTACCATTTAAAGGAAAATTTAGGGGCTACATATCCAGACGTAGTAATTGATGCAAACACTTAGCAAGCAGACTACTGGCAAAACTAAAGGGAAAAAGATCAATTTTCAATACTCAAAGGAAAGCTGCTAGGAATTTGGTGAAGCCCCTGTTTGATCCAATTTTCTGTTAGATGGAAGCTTGCAACACAGCTTTTGCAAGCCCTTGTTCATCTGCTGCAAATAACATAATTATTAAGAAGCAAAAATATCAGAACAAAAAATAACTGAGATGATGCTAAAAGCACAATCATCACCACCTACAAGAACCAGAAAAAGGAAAAAGGTAAAGAAATATTAAATTAAAGTCCAAGTTAAATATATTTGGTATCTAGACTATTGTTCAAATACCACAAAATGTATGGTCTGGTATGCGAAATGAGATATTCTTTATCTCATGAAGAATACACATTTTCGATGAGTGCTATAAGTTTCAGCATATACAGGCAAATAACTATACTAATTACAGATATATAATTTCAATAGTTCTATATATATTCTCCTGCATTTTGTGATAATTTGTTTAGATGCAATAGTAGTTGTTCTTTTGAAAGGGGTAATAATTACATGACCTATTGTCAAGTAAAACTGCAATAGACAAGTTTACATGAGCAGGTGAAACTTGGTGCAACTATTCAATGATTCAATTATTCAAGCTACACAAAAGAAATAACTATATTTTTTTGTGTGAATGCGTACTAAAAAAAGGTTCACGCATGAAGATCCATCATTGGATGAACAATGGATCTTAATCCAAAAGGTAAATCGACTTTATTCTTTATAGTGTTATGATCCATGATGAGATTACTTGGATCTAGCTCCATTCGTGGATATTGATCTAAGAATAGATCTAAATGTGTAAACCCTTCCTGAATTTACACCCTCAATTAGTGCTGCATTGTATACATAATCATCATAAAGAAATATTTCCACAGATGTACCATCAGTGATAAGCTATTTAGTCGTCATCAAGCATTTGAAGAGCTGGTATTCTTCGGTATCGGGCTCCTAATCTTGGATCTGATAATATCTTTGTTGTATCAGCTTCCGACCTTTTCTGCTTATGTGAAAAACCTTCGCCAGATAATGAATCAAATAAGTCTCCCATGTCCATCTTTCTCTGCTTCTTTCTTTCAGATTCTTCCTTCAAGAAACTGCAAATATAAATACTAAACTTAGTCTTCTTACTGATGCACAAGTTTTGGCCACAGAAAGATATGCTATAATAAAGATTGTTAAATAGGAAACTGTGGATGGTCAGATACAAAAAAGGCTTCAATCAAAGTGGTTATGCAAAAGAGTCGATGCTCGCAGATTAAAAGGCAAGACAAGGATTAAGAATAAAATGTGTGCCAGCAGTAGTACTTATCTGCAGCTTCTGCAATGAAGATAAGTGAAAAAGAAAAGTGATATATATATATATATATATATATATACATATGGGTTTAATGGGGGTATACATAATATGTATACTTTGTTTCAGTACAACATTGCATTCTCTCCACTGTTTATTTTTCAAGATAAACAAGTCCATGATCTTAAGTTAATAAAAAAATAGTTTCAAGGGTATCTGTGTCATGCAGACCAAAAAACAAAAAAACACCATAATAATATGTATAAATCTATTTTTTAGAAATGAACAAATTACACTAGGTCACTTCTGTCTTTATATGATGACCATGTGACAAGTAATAATGGAAGATAGTAGTTTCCATAGTGTAATGTTTCAATCCACAGGTATTCAAAGTGTAAATGCACTAAATGATAATTGATTTCCCAACCTAGACTGTAGTCTCTAGACCAAATATGAATAAGAGCATAGTAAGAGTTGACGATGCTGATGGACAATTTTACATCCAGATGAAATTATTACTACACTTTCCCACATAATGAAATGTTAGGATGTGTACCGCTCTTGAATTATTTTGAAAGCTTCCATATTTGCATATGGTAATCCAGTCTTTGGGTCGCGATATCTGCATTGTGAACAAAAATATCAACAAAATGCATAAGGATAAAATGAAAAATAATCAATTTCTTTGTGAGATCAATGTGCCGTCGTTGTATCATAACATGTACTGCACAGTTAAAAAAATGATCATTTGACAAGGTTTAGAACAACAAAATTATTTCCAATAGCAAGCAGAACATCTAAGGTAGATGCTAGATACAAATTGTCACAGTTATCCTCATAGAGAAGAGGAAATTAGTTATTAAGATTTGAATTTAAAACTAACACCTAGCATGTATCACAAAACCTGATATGTGACTATACAAGTATACTCGTTATAATGAAAAAATAATGGATCACATCAGATCAGAAATATAGTCACACACAACGACCAACATAAAATTTGATAATATTTTCACAAAAAAACACATTTTCAAAATTTTGGAATCCACAAAACAGAAGAAAGTTGATACAATAAATTATGATGCACCAGTTCAAGACCATGCAAATCAATGGCATCACGCTTTTGAGAGTTGGCGACAAGTAAGGACAATGGCACCGAATTCCTATCAGCGGACACATTTTGGAACTCTCTAAGAGCACATAGGAGTCAGAGTTGGAAGCATCCACTGATGGCATCCTCTGCCATTATGTGGGTCATATGGATATACAGCAATCATGCCATTTTTTGGGGAGAGAAATGTTACATAGAGAATGTTATACTTTCATATCTATTTTCTGAAGCAAATGGGAGTTCAGATTGTTTTTATTTTGTTTTCTCGACTTTTCACACACGCTTACACATTTTTATATACCTCACTTTTAGTACAATCCGGATGGCTCCTGAAGCCTAGTAGGGTGGAAGCAATTTTTAGTCAACATATTAAGCCTCACAATTTCTAAAGCAAGGTTATAGACAAATATCTAGGGTAATGTCATTTCTGGTATTAGATTGCTCCTTATACTGATTGAGATCAATGCAATTTGTATTCATAAAAGGTAACAATAATGCAAAATCAGGTATCTTTGTCAGATAACAATAATAGAAAAGGTTAAACAAAATTCCCAAGAGTTGCAGGACACCTACTTGGCAGGCAATCCAGTAATCACACAAAAGGATTTTTGTGGATCTACAAAAGAACAAGAAAAACAGGATTACACATGCCCACAGCATTTAGCTTTAACGGAAAAAAGAAATCTAATATGACAGGATTAAAAGATAACTAGAGGATAATAAAAGAATGCCCCAAACCTCTTTTGGAAGATTTAATAATATACAGTTATGACAGTGGAACGTCTACTGTAGTTCTTGCATCATGTTTTACACTACCATTAAGAATAATCAGTTTTGTCACACTTATTGATGTGGAACAAGTCCTATGCCCTAATAATTAGTCTTAGTTATCGGCTTTGTGCCTTTAGTTTAGTTATGCGCCTATTAGGGGTTTTACTTATATTAGTTTTCCTTCTATTAGGTTTCCATATTATTTGATATATGGGATAGAACCCTATAAATACTCTTGTTTGATTCTTTTGAAACTTTGACTTGGTATATGAATATTTGCTATAAACATATTTTTCCCTAAGTGGATTCAAGACTTCATCAATTGGTATGAGAGAAAATTAAACATTTGATCTTCATCAACAGTTGTGATCTAGTGCCTCCTAAACCCTAATTAATATCCTCTTCAAGTCCTAATTCTAAGTTTTTTCCAGCCACTATTTGTCAGCATATGATGTCATCTAACTTAACAAATGAGGTTGTGCATCAGCTTGGCGGCCTTACCGCCATCGCCATACCCTGCTGCTGCCACTGCCGCAACTTGCAGTTTCCCGGGTCCAGACTGCCACTGCCATGCAGCAGAAGCCCCCTAGCAGGACTTTTGCCCCTGCAACAGGTCACAACCACCCCATGTTATTGACCGCCCTTATCAAAGCTAGCGATACTCGCACCGCCACTCACTATTGCAGCTTGCTGCCTCTGCTACCTGCTGACTCCCCTGCTCTGCCCTATACCAGAACATGCTGCTGCAACCGCTCGCCTTCGCTGGTATCACTGCTCACCAGCTGCCGCCGCTCACTGTCGCTGTTTGTTTCCCAACTGAAACATTAACCAAGTCTTCATTGTTAACATTGTGTTCTCGCCATCACTGCCTCTGCCTCACCTCTTCACCATCTGCCATCATCTTCTCGCCGGAACCACTGCCTTGCCGCCTCCCATAGTCGTCACCCCCGCAACCACCATCGTTAACCTGCTACACAAGTTCATTGCAGCCTGCTGGATATGCCGCCCCGCAACTAGGTCATCCAACAGAATCACGCACGAGCAAGACCCCTCCGCCAATGTCTCAAGGTTCTCCTCCTCGACGAAATGCCTTATGCACTAGGTCGCTCAATGCATGTGCTTCCAACTGTCACCACAGCTGCCTGTTGGTGCTCCCGACCAGCTCTACACTGCTGCCATCGTCGAATCGCATGCGACCGCGCCTCATTACAATCATCGACATCTCTGCTTCTTTGTTGGAAACAGAGACATAGTGTAGTGACCTTTCACCCTTGCTACTGGCTGCTCCTCACAGCCCCACCCCCACCACCCCTTCACTGCTCTCCAAGGTTCTGTGGTCAGTTGCCCTGCTCCACGATATCACTAGCAGTGTTGTCGGCATCATGTCCAATCCACTACCATCACATTTCAAGTTCACCACCACCCCCTTGACAACCCTCTGCAATTACTCGTGAGGAAAACAATCAAGTTTTCCGTTTTATTTACTCATTTTACTCTAGACATCAAATAGAAGAAAAAATAAAAAAATCAGAAGAAAAGTTGATTATGCTCATTAAAAAAAAGAAACAATTTTCTTCCATTGTCATAATCGCCACCACAAAAGCTGATCTTCGTCAATCATCTCCATTAATTGCACCGCAAAAGGAAAGATCACTTATCTTTGAAATTGGGTAAATTCTTTCCTCATCATTCGTTTGCTTCCTACCTTGTGACACATTTAGTACATTCGTGGCGGGTTCATAGGATTGCGTGTTATATCCACATATTATTTAGCCTTTTTCTTCCTTGTGAGTTTCATTTTACTGTTCTCAAATACATATTATCATGTTGCACTAAATTGCATCTCATTCTTCTTGCTCCTCGTAGTTTATGCTTATTTTACTGTTATTTAGTGTTAACTATTTGAATCTCTCATTTTGATGTTAAATATGTCAAGCAATATTCCTAGTTTTCATGTTAGTCATAATCCTCAACTTGGCACTAATTGTCAGTATTATTTTAACTTAGTTCTTCCGGATACCATTGAGGTCATTAAAAATCTTGCCAATCAAGTTGATATCCTTGGTCGTAAAATAAACACCCTCACACAAAACACCATTCATTCATCAATTATATTGAGACTACTAAACCATCATACATGAATTATAATTTTCACTTGGCTCAAGGTCACTGACCGTAAGATCCTCCACACAATCCTCTTGACATGGTTTACCTTCACAAGGTTCCCCTTTTCATGGTCATCAACCCATCACAAGTTGATGTTCCTCATCAAATATTGGAGACACCATCATGGGATGTTACAGTTGGTCTTACAATGTTCCTTGATTGGCTAGATAAGTTAGAAGACACTTTTGATCGATACAATATGTCTGATGAGCATTGTGTTCATCTCGCCAAAATGAAACTTCAAGGTTCTGCAAAGCATTATTGGCGAAATATTCAACGCGATAAGAAATGCCAAGGCTTTAATCATATTTATTTGTGGCATGAGATGAAACATGTCATCAAAGAATAATATGCTCATACTCGATCTCAATATAAACTTTTAGATAATTGGTTGAATTTATGGCAAGATTCTTTAATCGTTCAAGAATACATGAAGTTCTTTAAGAAGGCTAGAATACATTGTGACAAAAAAAAACAACCTGAATGGGTTGTTTCATGTTTTGTTAACTCACTTCACTTTGAAATTAGACATGAAATGCGACATCACAAATATGAATTCTTAGGTGATGACTATTAGGAAGCTCTTCCGATTGAGTCATACCTAAATAGTTTTTCTAGTCATGTTTTGCCTAAATCTTCAATTTCACATGTGTCATCGGATACTCATCAATTTCCTTCTATTAGTCCACTGCGGTCTAATTTGGAAGTTGTTTCCATTTTCTTGTTGTCAACTCAGAGTCAATTGCTTCTTCACACGATTCACCTGATTCCTCGTATGACAATAGCTTTCGTTTGGTAGAGTTCGATGAGCCATCTTCCGATGATAATTTTGATCCTCTAGCCCCTTTTATAGTCAAGTTTGATCTTCCTTTTATTGTGCAGATAGTTTTGGATTCAATTAACACTTCTCTTTTCAAGCAAATAATTTCAAGTCCCATTAATCTTTCTCATACATATTCAAATAATGAACTTAAGAAGATAGATCAATTGTTCAAACTTTTGAATACTAGTGAGCTTTTGTCCATTAATTCTCATTGTCATGAAATGTGCTCCCCATTTGATTTTCACATAGGCAAATATGTTGATCCTTTGTCATCATCAATCGTTGTTGATCTTTCTGAGCCCATCCTCCGGCTCATACTATTTTGGAATCCACTAATACTAACTCGTCAATTTCCACAATTTGTTTTGTAAATGTTCCATGTTTTGTAGTTGTCTCCTTCCCTGACAAGGAACGGAAATATGCATTTCACTTTTATAACATTAATGTTGGTAAAAAACTTTCTGATCATTCCTCAATCAAGAATGATGTCATGATTATCTAATCTAATCTCCTGTGTTCATTTATTTCTCTATGCCATCATCCTTTTGAGTTATTGATTCCACTTCATCGTAAGACCTTTCACTTAGGTTCTTGTTAAGAGCTCGATATTTGCTAATATCCATGTTGATATTCATTCAAAGTTAGCTTTTTTAATAATGACTATAAGCTTTCTTTTTTTAGCATAGTAGATTCATGGGCATACATCTGAATGCCTATATGATAGTTCATATACATCATGAACTTTATTCTAGCATTACTTTTGACGAGTTTTGGTGGCAGTTAAAGGGGGAGAAGCGAGAGATTTTTAAGAGTAAGTTATTGGAGGAAGAGATGTGGGAGTTACAAGGAAATGCTAGTATCATGTGGGAAAATGTGGCACAAAAGGTTGAAATGGTCGCTAAAACAATTCTAGGAGAATCAAAAGGTTTTGGACCACGAGATAAGGAGACTTGGTGGTGGGATGAGGATGTAAAAGAAAAGGTGCGTAATAAGAAGAATTGTTTCAAAGCTATACACTTAGATGGTAGCTCTGACAATTGAGAAAAATATCGCTTGGCTAGGGAGGCTAAGAAGGCAGTTAGTGAGGCTCGA
>LTAE01014750.1:0-11088 GCA_001647135.1 Pontederia paniculata | reverse complement strand
AATCTCGTCAAATTCTTCTATGTCAATTTAACTCAAACGAGATCAAATCATACATACATGGGAAGCACCTGTCAATAATAGAAACCAAGCTTAAGAGCATTCTCGACACTCCTAATTCTCCTCACATTAAGCTTGCACCCATGCATTGGCCTCACACCACATACACACAAAATCAAGTTGCACTAGCTGTGAGTGGAGGTCAAGTAGACACATTTGTCCAAGGGTCTTTCCACAAATGTCTATCTCCTGTGATGAAAGTCATTCATCACATTGTCACACACATAGTTCTTCCTAGAGCTAACCATTATACAGGAATAAACCTCCTAGATCTAGCTGTTCTAGCAAGTCTTGTTGACCTAGAAGCCCTAAGATCTCATTAGGAAACCTTCTAATATATCAAATGGTTAAAACCAAGGATAAGGTACAATCTAAATGGACCAAGGGTGCAAGACTTTACTATGGGAATCTTATCACCTTCATAGCCCGTAAGAATCCTAAGTTTCGATTTCCTAACAATGAAATCACCCTTATACCCACCAAGAGTGATAGGATTTCCTTGGACATCCCAAAACTAATCCTAAGGAGTAATGCCAGGCTATTACCTTGAGGAGCGGGAAATAATTAAAAGAGTCAAATAAACTTGAGAATGATCAAAAGAACTCAAGTCAACCTCCCTACTGGTAAACCTATTATGCCTCAGTTAAACCACATCCTAATCTAACCAAAGCCCTTATGGAGAAACACAGGGATAATCCACTCATGTACATGGCCCTTCCCTCAGAGATTGGTAAAAGTTCAAAATGACTAACAATTTGCAAGATTCATAGAGGTATAGAAGAAACGACACATAAATAATACCCTTCATTTTAGCCTTGCAGCTAATGCCCACGTACTCCAAATTTCTAAAGGATATTTGACAAAGAAGAGAAGAATTACTGTGAATGAGACCATAGCTCTACCTGAGGAGGCCAACATAGTGATTCAGAACAATCTGCCACCCAAACAGAAGGATCATGTTAGCTTCTCAATTCCTTGTGCGATAAGGAACTTGCAAGTTAATAAAGCTCTGTGCATCCTAGGGGAAAGTGTGAATCTGATACCTCTGTCATTATGCAAGTATTTGAACATTAGAGTTGTGAATCCAACTAATATGACTATTCAATTGACAAAAAAAAATCAACAATCAAGTACTCCAATGCATCTTAGAAGATATACCCATTAGGGTACGAAAATTCTACATGCGTAGATTTCATGATGTTAGACATAGAAGAGGATTTGAATACACCACTAATCCTAGGTAGACCATTCTTGGCTAAAACTCGGGTAGTAATAGATGTAAAAAATGGAAAATTTTCTTTTTAGCTAGGAGAGGACAAGATCGAGTTTAACATGACACAAGCAATGAAGACAACTTTTCATGATGGTGTTTTCGAGACTAATAAAATCTTAGAAGATGTGATACATGAGGTGACAATGATTATTCATATGGAAAATCTAAGCTATAAACTTCAGTATGTAGAATATGGACAACATGACCTTGAACTAGGCAATTATCAGGAATCACTGATTTGCAGCAATCAATCGTCAGGGTCTGAAGATGACCACTTCATATTTCCTTCTAGACCAATCTTCCCAACTAGTGAGGTTCTCCAAAAGATAGTAGATGTTTCTTCTGAAGCAATCACTAGTGCCCTCAGGTAGAGATAAAGCTCCTTTCCTCTACCCTCATGAGGGACAACAAGCTTCTGAAAGCTCGAATGACACAATAACAAACTCACCTAGAGTTGCTGCCACCTCATGGATCGAAATGATTGAGGGGATGCCAAGTCTAGTCTATGACTATAAACATGATGCTTATTGGGAGATAATCCAATCTAATAATTTTTATTTTTGTTGCTTTGTGTTCGTAGTGATCAAGCATCCCATCTTCAATTGCCTCAATTGAAGATGAATTGTCCTCAACTGAACCAATAACAATGTTTGATACTTACATCTTATAAAGTTTCCCCTAGACATCCACCTACCCAACTAAAGACTACAATCTCTCCCAACTTAGATCAACATTGGGGTCAATGTTGAATTTAAATTTGGTGGAGCTAATGGTAAGGCCTAAATGCTTAAAACTTCAATTTGATTTTGTCATGCCTGTCTTTTTTTTATCATTTCAGTTAATCTAGTTTTCGAAACATCCCATCCTTACATCATGTACACAATTAGGGTGTTCTCCTTTTCTGTAGAATCATTTTGCAATTTTAGTGTCATTTTGCCAATTTTGTTTACTCAACTGAGGGTTAGAGAACATTATGGTTTGTACCAGAAGTCACACCCATATCCTAAGTCATGAGTCCACCCCTCGATACCTTGAAGAAAAAACTAAGAAATATAGCTAACCCCAAGCAAGACCAAAACCTATAATTATCATATTGATACTTTTCTCATGTCATTCCCTTTAGGCCATCTAACCCCTACTTCTGTGAATGGTTTACTCTCAAGCAACAAAAAAGGGAAGGAAAATCTTAATCTAAGTGCTTAATCTACTTCACACCCTGAAGTCAAGAGTGTGTGACTTAGTCACACCCCAAGCACACCATCAGAGTATTATGAAACAGTGGGACAATGTTATGGGGACCTTGCTTCTCCAACCTCAGTTAACTACTTCACTGACCTTTCATTTGAAAGAGTCAAGAGTATGCTCCTTTTGAGCACCCCTAGCATCCGAACATAATGTTCTAGAAAGAAAAATGAGGATATGCCGAGGAAAATCATCTTTTTATTTTCACTCTGTAGGATGACAAATGGAATGATATACGTAGAGAAAAAAGAACGACTGATAAAAAGGGGTTAAACCCATACTTTTTTGTGAGTAAACCATCATCATCGTTCTAATTGTGATTCAGGGATTCTAGGTCTAAAGGAGTGGCTATGGGAAGGTTTCATCTGGTGTTGCAACATGAAGTTGCACTTGAGCTCATGTTTCAGTGGTCTTAGGAGGAGACTTAAATTGGCTAAAAATATATAATTGTAACCAAGGATTTGAGTGGTTTAGAGAGAATGTAAGTTGGCATATGCCAATCTTGTGGTTGTTTTGAAATATATCTCTTTTGCCTTAAAATTTCTAACTCATTGCTTGAGTACAAGCAAAAGCTCAAGTTTGGGGGAAGTTGATAACAAGGGATTTGATCCAAAATTTCATGTGTAGATTTATGTTTTTATCATGGATTTAGTCCTTTATGTTGCATATTATTATCTCCTCTTTATGACTTATACACATCTTGCAATTCCCTGCTTGATATTTGTTATTTTTCACACTGAGAATGAGTTTTAGAATGATTCTTGTGAGCTTGTGTTTGTTTGATTGTAGGGACCTGGGAAAGAGTTTTATACACATGCATCTTTTGGAGTCGATGATAGTTTGTGGAGAAAAGTTCACATCCCGAAGCTCTCCTCAAGAGATGATGAATGCATGCTCACACCATGTTGCTACCAGACAATAATCAGAAGGGACAAAAATCCAACCACCTCCGCTAGAAAATTTCTCTACCATATTTATGCGATTTTGTTTGAAGGAAAAGGCAAGGGACATAGATTAATAGGACATGAAAGGACCATTGAAGTATAAAAGGTAGAAAAGACAACTTGAGAAGGGGTTGGCCACTGTTGAGAGATGGGGAGGCAACCATTGTTGAAGCTTGAGAGGGAAGCATCTAGCAAAAGAGAGATCACGAGTAGCTGATTTTGCATTGTAATGAGGAAGAGGAAGGAAGAGAGGAGGAACCATTATTGCTTTTCTATTTCAGTTTCTTGTAATTTTTAAAATGAATTTTTGCTTTTATGATTTTGATTGTTTATAATGAATTTGAGTGGTTAAATATGTTACCCTGAACATAGAAGTGTTGTAGAACTCATTCTTGCTATTTGAATATATCTTGTTTGTGCTTTTATTGTTGTCATATAGTTTTTCTCATGTGTTGGATTACTTCCTGATTCCTTATTTCTTAGGCATGATATGCTGATTTCGATATCTAAGTGTTTTCTCATTGTAATCTCCATCTGATTGGAAATTGACATATTGCTGGGTTTTACTATGAATCGAGAGGGGAGTAGAACCTAAGAGATCATCATCTTATACATAATCGGAGCAGTGTAGGCTGAGAAGCCACACTCTATTGGATTAGAAAGCTGGGGGTAGCTGAGAAGCTCTTGCTAGTTGATTTCCTATTTTTTTGGGTTGATGTTCTGATTTTTTATACTGAGGTGTGGTTCTGGTTGCAATCTCCATCTAAGAAGGTGATTATGTTTCTGGGTATTAATATGAACCGAGAGGAGAGTAACACCTAAGAGACTGTTATCCGATTTAAAAAGTTGCACTCTGCTGGATAGGAAGTTAGGGTTAGCTGAGAGGCTCCTGCTAGGCAGTTGTTGAGCAAAAATAGGCAGAGATTACTTCGACAATGAGAGTTGTTCGAAGTGATCCTTGGGAATATGAGTTGTATATATTTGTATCTTCAATCTTGACATGTGAGAGCAGCTGGGTTGAATTTTCTAATATGCAAGAGTAAACATGTCCATTTCTTTGTGATTCCTGACTACTATTTGTTAAGTTTATTGACTCAATGATAAGAACGAGGTTGAAAGTATCTCCTGTGTCCCGGTGCTTATTACTATAGAGTGTTTCACTTCTTCTTTTCATATATTCAATTGCTTTTGTTCTTTTTTAATTTAAACTTTAGATTTGTTATTTTCTTTGCATTCCCAAAACCATTATTATTTCCCTCGATTCAGTTTACATTAAAGTAGAGTAGTTAAGTCATGATTTTCAATTTTTCTATGGATTCGACCCTAATATACCACAACTAAGGCTTTATGGTTGCAGTTGGAGTTGTGTTCTTGGGAACAAAATACTTATAAAATTTTTTTATTGGATTCATTCGTCTGCCTCCAGTTCAAGGAATTCATGCATAGGTGATACTACTTGTGCAATTTTTCACACCATGTGAACTTGGAACTGGACATGTTTTCACACCCCGCACACATCATCCAACAAACATTCATTAGGGGGCAACCCAAAAAAAAGAAGACATGTGTTGTGGCCTTTCAACTGTACATGTCCAAGCCTTTGGTGCCATAGTCCCAAGTTCAAATTTGTTACTAAAACTGCTACCAAACAATTCTTCTTTCTAGAATCTCCTCTACTTCTATCAAGTAATACAATATTCTTCCTTTTACCAATATGGTACTCCCTTCCCATTGGATCCTGTATCATGCAATTATCTGGAGAGAAAACAATTGTGCACAATAGGTCGTTAGTTAACTCTCTTTTATAGAAATGAGATTAAACATGTAGTCAAGAATGCATAATACATTTATGAGCTTTTTTAGAGATAGATAAATTAAGATCCTATGTGAGTTACAAGTGAAACATTACCATTAGATAATGTGACAACATTCCTTTGCCCAATAAGTTTTTGGGTTTAATGTATATGCTCCCTAGGGAACTAGGGAACATGGTGCTTCCTAGGTTCTCAACCGTCGGATTCTTGATCTACGGCAAATTGAGAAATGCGCTCGAACCGCTCGCCGCCTTGTTAAAAATCCGGTCCAACTTAGGTGAACCGGATGGGTTTAGAGGTGTAAAAGACTCTTGACTTTCTCTCTCCTCACAAACATTAGGGCACGATCCTGCTCGACACCCTCTTCTCAGCGCGACAATTGTTTGTTCCTGTTGTTGTTCCGCCGACCCTGTTGCTCGCCCTCTTGCTGCTCTCCGCCATGCCCTCTTGCTGCTCATCGCCTTCTTCTCAACTCAAGGACAATTTTTCCCTGCTGCTGCTCCGACCCTGTTGCTGTTCATCGGTGAAGCGTTGCTCGCCGCTGAAACGTTGTTCGCCGCCGAAACGTTGCGCTGCCATGCCCCGCCGAAATGTTGTTCACCGCGCTCTTCTCAACACGACGAGTGTTCTTTTTCCTGATGCTGCTCACCGTTGAAACGCTACGCTGCCCTGTCCTGTTGCTGCTACTCACTGAAACGCTACACTGCTCGCTGAAACGCTCTTCTCAAAGCTATGAATGCTTCCTGAAGCTAAGAATGTTATGCCTCCTAAAACTAAGAATGTGACCCAATTTGCTGTGTCAAGGACTTCAAAATGTTTATGCCTGTTGAAGTTAAGAATGCTATTCTGGCTTTGGTGTTTAATCATTTCTTTTTGTTAAGTTCCTTTTTTCCAAATGTTTCGTCTTCATTCCAAATAATTTAAATTTGAGTGTTTGCAGTTATAATGTTTGGAATGTCAAGAAAGTAGAAAATATCCAAATTACTTGTCTCTTTTACCTTTTATTTATTTATTTATTTGAGTTGGAAGAGTTCCTGAGTTTTTACCTAAAACAAATTATATTTTGTTGACATGTGACCCCAATTTGTTATTTATTTATATTTTGTTTTTGCACTTATATTGAGTAAATTATTATCTCAAATATTATGAACACAAAATGGCATTGCCTTAATGTTATTGCAAGAAAGAAGTTATCATAACAACATCTTGGACTGAATGCAATTCTGATCGAAGACTTTTTTGTTGATACCATGAAGTAAGTTTTAAAATATTTTTTTCATATTTTTTATCACAACTTATAGTGTGTGATGCAACATATGTATTTGTATTTTGCAGCAACGAGGGGCATGCTCATATTTTAGATAGTTGGACTCAAAATTTCAACCTTGATCTACTCAAGTGATTAATGATTTATTACGGAAGATTGAAATTTGAAGATGAAGTTAGAATTAATAGGAACATAATGAATTTAGTTTGAAAAATGATTATTGTAATGATAGTTATTGTAATAATGTTAGTCATGCTTATATGACTGGGCAAGTAATGATAGTTATTGAGACGTCAAATATGTATTAAGTGAAGAATCTTTTAATTTGGAAAGACTACCATATTATGGATATTTTTCTTTTATTTGTCATTGCCCTTGCCATTTGTATATGTGAAGAATCTTGTTACACTTTTCATGATTATTTTTCATGTTTTATGGTTATAAACAAATTTTGGATCTTGCTTACACTTTCTAGCATCCACTGTCATTTTTTTTTTCTCAAGAGCTATAATGTTGTTAAAAAAGGCACTTATTTATTGTTGCAATTTTTTACTGTTGCATTACTAAGATTTCTTGTACAAATTATAACAATCCTATGCACAAGTTGATTTTATAGTAAGTTTTGAAACAATTTTGTCAAGTATACAAGTACACGAAAAAGAATAACTATAACAAGATGAAAAAAGATAGCAGTACACGAAAATGATATATTAAAGATATTATTTTTGTTTGAATCAAGCCATTAAAGACATTATATTAATAGGATGCTTGTCTCAATTTTAACAAGTCTCTTACATGATAATCAAAAGGAAAATATACATGCCACAAAGTTCTATATCCTTGTACAAAAATTTCAAGCAAAAACTTGTAAGTCAACTTCTAATTTTTTTTCTCTCAAAATCTGATTTGATCATCATTATGCAGAAATGGCAAAGGATTTAGGCTCTCAAGAAGCACCCTGCATAAAAGAAACAAGATCGATTATAAGTATTTTGCAGGCACAATGCAGTTTTTGTAACACTTATTAAAAAGAAGTAAAAGGAAAGTGGAGAATGCAGTAAAGAATGTAGTAAACATTTTTTAACCAAAATGTAGAGGATGCAGTAAAGAATACAATACACAATATAAATTGAAGACATTATATTAAGAGAGGATGCTTGTCTCAAGTTTAACTCTTACATGATAATCAGAAACAAAAGTCCAAAGCAAAATCTTGAGAATCAGAAACAAAAGTCCAAAGCAAAATCTTATGAGTCAACTTATGATTTTTTTTTCTCAAAATCTGATTTGATCATCATTCTGCATAAATGACAAAGGATTTAGGCTCTCAAGAAGCACCCTGCTTAAAAAAAAATCTATTGAATGCCAAAAACTTGTTCGATGCATTCCTAAAAAAAACTTGTAAATGCCAAAAACTTGTTCGACGAACAGATTCAGCATCTTCGATGCATTCATCAAAAACTTGTAAATTACTTGCATCCATGTCCATGAATCACCTTAAACAATACAACCAAATCAAAACCTTATTACTTTAGCATAAAAAGAAGTAAAGCAAAATGCCAAAAAGATAATAAGTAAAAAATAAACACTCAGCAAGCTTAACAAATGCAAGTATTATGCTGAAATACAACAATTTTCATAACTAAACCTTGCCCAAAAATTGTTTACCTTATGTAGGAGTATAAAAATCTATTACATAGTGTACTATCACAATAGTAAAAAAATCAGATTATATGTTTAGAATTACTAACGGTAATTAGTTTCAAAACAATCACAAAGTACATGATCCATTTGAATGCTAAGTAGCTAGCTATTAAAGAGCGTTGGAGCGAAAGCAATCCAAGCTTTCGAATTTGAGAATTTTTATTTCTGACTGGACGAAAATGGGGGACCTCACAATAGGTCCATCCGTAGCTGCACCTTAAAATCATAATAGGCGAAGTGAATTGTAAAGCAATCTCGCTAGGCAATAAAGGAAGAAAGATTGATATCACTCAGGAACTATTTCAAGAGAGGGTGACGAAAAAATAAGGAAGCAAGTGACATGTTTTTTTTACCTTCGAGAATGTCCTTCATGTTTCAGCCAGCAGTGTTTCGATGGCGAGCAACAGCAGGGCAGGACAACGAGCAGGCAAAACAGTCAACAAAGCAGCAACATTTATGCCGCAAGCAGCAGGGCAGGGCAGCAGCACGGCAGGCAAAGTAGTGTTTCGACGGCGAGCAGCAGCAGGGTCGATGTAGCAGCATCAGGAAAAAAAAACACTCATCGCGTTGAGAAGAGGGCGGCGAACAACGTTTCAGCGGCGAGCAACGTTTCGCCGATGAACAACAACAGGGTCGAAGCAGCAGCAGGAAAAAAAATTGTCCTTGCGTTGAGAAGAGCGGCGAGCAGCAAGAGGGCACGGCGGAAGGCAGCAAGAGGGCACAACGGCGAGCAGCATGGTCGACGGAAAGAACAAACAGTTGTCGCGCTGAGAAGAGGGCGTCGTGCCCTAATGTTTGTGAGGAGAGAGAAAGTCAAGAGGCTTTTACACCTCTAAACCCATCCGGTTCACCTAAGTTGAACCCGATTTATTGAACAGGCGGCAATCGGTTTGAGCGCATTTTTCAATCCGCCGTAGATCAAGAATCCGACGGTCGAGAACCTAGGGAGCATCATGTTCCCTAGTTCCCTAGGGAGCATATACATTAAACCCTAAGTTTTTTACATCAGTCATCAAGTTACTTACGATGTCGTATGATGTGTAGCACTACTATCCAAGATCCAACTATAGCATGAGTGAACAGAAAGTCTAGAATTAGTACCTGCCATATTTGCATTACCTCCAATAGACGGGAAGGATGTTCTTTTCTTAGTAATTGAACTAATTTTAAAACTATTCTTAAGCAAACATCGAGCTAGCTGAGGCAACCACAACACTTTTTTATTTTTCCATTTGCATTAACCTCTTTTTGAGTTACAATCACTTAACCATTTAATTTGAATTTGTAATTTGGTGGAAACCCTATCAATTTATAACTGTGTTTTTTATGAACCAATTTTGTGCAGTATTCACAGATAATATCGTGATCCCTTTTTTGTTTCCCTACAAAATCTTGAATCTTGGAACCAAGAAAGACTGCCTCTTGATATGTTCCAACATCAAAACTCTTTACTTGTCTTTGTTCCTCTTCTATCATAAGTCAGTAAGCCTGATTAACACTAAGATGATGATTTATAAGTAGAATCTGAGATCTAGCATGACCAAAGTTATCATTGACGTCCATAAAAATTTGTAAAGTTTCTTATGCTGCAAGAATTGTACATAATCTTTCAAAACGTCAGAACTGTTAAGTGGTAATGGAGGAACCATAAAAAAAATCATCTCACAAAATTTTGAACCTCTAATATTCGGCAACAAAAAGAGTCATGGATAATTGAATAGATTTCATTCCGCAAGACATCTGACATAATAATTGCATCAAATGTATCAGAGTTACATTTCAACCAATGTAATAGTGATAACATACTTGCAACATTGCTCACAATGTAGAATGATAAGAAAATTATTATCACTTATTTTAGTGTTTATTATAATTTTATTATTTTACTATAATTTAAAAAATATAAAAATAGTATAATTATATAAAACATTAAGTTCTGTAATTCAAAGCATTTTAATGTGTATACAACGTCGTATTGTATTTGCTTTCATATGTTTTATAGTTTTCTAACAACTTTTTGAAAAAAAAGGCCAAAACAATTCTTGAAAAGCCTCTTACCAAATAGGCCGGCATTTTGAACGTGTCGATTCATTTACTAGTACAGTAGTACTCCAAATTTTCTTTACTATTGTGACAATCAACTCACAACAGATTAGTCGAACAATTCTAATAGAGGATTATCTGTTTTAACTTTGTGATATTTTGTTAAGATTTGAATATTGTACTTCTTAGACACTTTAATATTCAAAATCGAGTTATTTCTTTTAACACCCTCACAATTACAATTTTTTTTCAACTTTAAATTATATACTTATAAATTTTAGTTCTAATACTTATCCTGATTTGTCACTCAGGTATTCTAAGCATGATAGTTTAATACTTAAAAATTGGAAATTCTATTCAAAATTAATGTCATTTTATTTTTATTTTGTTAATATAATAAACATATTAAAAAAATAAAAAAATTCTATGAAGTAAGGGCAAAATAAGTATGAAATGGAATGCTCATGCTATTGTTGTTATTCTTTCATATTTTTTCTTATATTAAAGAATAGGGATGAAAATAACATTTATACTTATTAAAAATAAGATTAATAAAATTATGGATGAAATTTGATAAAAGGACTTAAGTAATAAATTGGAATAAGTTTGAGACCTAAATTTATAATTTAAGTAGAATGCAGAAATAAAGTAGATTTGAGATAGTGTGAAACGAATTATACCTTTTAAAATTTCACACAATCGTACTATTTCGACGCTAAAACTAATAATCACATAATATATATA